>JAODUO010000552.1:22500-35000 GCA_025642075.2 Ridgeia piscesae
GATTCTTAATAAAATATAATTTAAAGTAACAACAATATTTAAATGTATTTACCAATAGAACACTGCTACTACTTCTACTGCTACCGCATCAACGATATCATGAAATATGCTAATGATGTCAATATACAAATAATACTAAAATAAAAATAATAATAATAATAATACATTATTATAACTGAAGTACATAATCTTTACAAATGTCTAAGTTTAATATCCCGTTAGTAATAACTCTATTTTAATTTTCATTCTTTCATTTACAGTATCATTTATACAAGATAACAACATGTAAATGGCCTAGTTCTTTTTCATATGGGGAACGCCACAAGTTATTTTCATACAATCCGATTCTGTTTTAGTACACAACACATATCATAAAGGTAGCGTTTGAACCATTCACAAGTTATGCCTGAAGTTTTGTAGTAAGATGTTTAAATTTAATCCGACTTTCGCTCATGCATTTAAATCCTCGTAGTAACTGGACAAAGAAACGTGGGGCATATCGAAAGTCCAACCGTTTTGGGTACTGTGTCGATTTACTTAAAACACGTTTTCATTGTTAGCAGTAAAATGAGTCACCAGGTAACATGTTCTGTTTACAAACAATCCTGTGTGAGAAATACAAACCTCCTGATGTATATCTTAACTGTTTTTTTAAACTAATGTCACTTCATGTCCCTATTCCTAAATTATTCAATGTTAACCAATACTCATATAAAAATGTTCGTAAACAATCAACACGTAACCTAGACTTTATCTGACCTCTCTTTATTGTCTTGGAAAGGGGGTCGTGTAAAAAACAATGTCTCTTGACATTTTTAATTTGCAAGACGGATTTAAATGTCTAATTAAAACAATAATTTGATATGATATTGTGTCACTCGACATTAATGAAGACGACACTTTCGCTAAGGCAGGGTGTTGGGTGTCGCGTGCTCACATTAAATGAAGTCGGAGTTCCGCTCCAAAGATCCACTTCAGAGCAGTGGGTCCATGGCTTGATACCGTGACGAAGGCGTAGATGATATGCGTGCAGAACTTAGGGTGGATGTTTTCTACCGTGAAAGGTTCTCGTCCTAAGCCAGCCATCGCACGGAAGAAGTAATAGCACACCACCTTCGACTGAGCACCGGCGCCACCTGACGATTAACGCGCGCGTTAGCAGTGTCATTGACGTTATATGACGACTGAACCTGCCGCAGATGTGGCATTTTAACGGAAACGGGAACACTCGAAAGTTGAGTACCTTTATGTATGAAATAGCATCTTTCAGAGAAAGTGTGCCAGTCGTTTACGGCATTTAAAGTTGTATCATAACGTGAACAACGTTCGCTGTGCTGTTTATTAATGTGATAGTCTCTGTATTATAGAGTATATGGCATGTGAAATACCTGTCTGATTCACGGCGGTATGCATTCTGTTGAGAGTAGACGACGTGAAATCTATGTGTGAATCCCGAAGTGCCTTATTGCCTCAGCAGGATTAGGCCTGTGTTAGTTTCAATGATATTATTATTAATTGGTAGTTAAGTTATTAATTTCATTAACTCAGTTAAGTAAATTAAATATTTTTTAATTACAATTAAATTTATCTTAATATAAGTACTTGAAAATTTAATTTGGTAAATATCACACTGAATGTATGCTTAGCTTTCAATTGGATATTGATTACCGGTGTGTTTTACGATTTCGCGGTGTTTGCCACTGACCTGCTATTAGGATTAAAGGGATTATATATATATATATATATATATATATATATATATATATATATATATATATATATATATATATAATGCATGGACATAAGTATTTGGTTCAGTTCGCCCGACACGGTCACTGTGGGTAAAGTTAACGATCATCTTCTTCCATTAATGCCCACCGTTCAATTTGCTGACCATTATTGTCATTGGTTTTTCAGATTTGGCTTTCTCTATAATTTGTGAGTCTACTCTAGGTTATACATTTTCACCCTTGTGTGGGATATTTTACTTCCCCTAGCATATACACCAGATAGATGGGACTACCTGCGTTTAGTGTCTCTTCAGAAAGACATAGGCAATGTGACGTGAACGAAATTGCCTAAGTTATAAAACTTGGGATTGAACCACCGTCTCCTTGGTTGAGAGTCCGGCGCACTACCGCAGGTCACCGCTCCCACATGTCATTGCGTGGTTCTCTGCGTATGCATGGATATGTTATGGTAGTCAAGCTGCATCATTAATCACCACCATCATTGGCTCCAAATAATTTGCTTAACAACAGATTGTAGAAATATCGGCTAGTTGTGCAGAGAGCACCCAGGCTATGCGAATGTATATCAACTTACAAAGAATCCATTTAATAATTCGAGGAATTCTTTGGGACACAAAAGGGATTCTTTCATGTTCCATATAATAATGCAAACGTATTCTGTGAAAAAAAAAGGATTTGTAACGTACACAATTGTCAATTAATATAACCATTTCATGACTTAATAATGTCATTAAAATTATGCTTTTTATCAATCACTAATCACCCTGATAACATATCGAAAAACATTCCCTTTCATGTCCCAAATAGCTCCGCATACGCGGAATGTCTAGTTTCCAATCGACGCGCGTATGTTAACCGTATATGACATGGTTATTAGTTATTAATAAAACATTATTCTAATGAAATAAAGGCGCAGTATTACATGAAGTAGTTATACTAACTGCATTGTATACATTACAAAGAGTATACATATATCAAAGAATCCCTTTTCATTATGATTTGGTATACTAAAGAATTCCATCGGGTTCCAAAGATAATTTTAACATTGATAATCCAGACAGTTGTTTGAGTACAATGGCATCCGTGACTAGCCCCAGCAAACACTGTCAGACAGTGAATAGGTTGAAGCGAGACAACGCTTGGTCATAAGTTACACCTGTATGGCGTTAGTGTGGCGACTCTCGTGGCTTGTTTTAGTTAACACTTGTTAGCAACTATCTAGTGGGATGCAAAATTGTATCAGGGGTATTGAGTATCAATAGTTAGCTTAATTTAATTTAAACATTCGCAGGCTAATATAAGTCTGTGCAATTGACCCGATATCTGTGTGAGGTTTCGTTAGTTTAATTTGAACAATTCCGAGTTAGGTGTAGTTTAGTTAATTAGCTCAAATTAATTTTTTTAAATGCCTGATCAGAACTAACCGCATCAGGACTGACTGTTACTAAAGACTCTGGAGTGATTGTCAGGTGTTATTACCTGGACTGAATCGATTGTCTTTAATAACTGATTACATGTTTGTCTGACTGAATGTAGAGTTCAATCAGTAACGTGACATGGGCAACCAATATGAACGTGTCATTTTGTTACTGTAATACCTAGTATTAAATTAAATATAATTGACGTAAATCAAGTTTTACAAATGAAACAGGTGTTGACGCACCTTTAATTGATGCTGATTATGAAACTGTGAGTAATAATGTGTTATCTGTCAAAAAGACATGCTACATAGCGAATTGTACTGTTGCGTTGTTAGCTTCCTCATATTCCGAACACCGTAAATAATAATGACATTGCCGTTTACGCTAAGGTTAAGTACGTGTTTATGTATGCTGTAAAACTGTTCAATGCGTTTTGTCCCGTATTCCCTGGCAGGCCAGTTCAATCGCACAGCATCTCAACTTCTCTGTGAACCATTCAGCCATGTTGTAATTAAAGACCACTTGCACGCTACCACTGTCGGTGGCGAGGGCCTTATTAATACAATTAAGTAAACTCGAGCAATGAAGATGGAACTATTTGCCGAGTGCTTGCCATGGCAGCGTAGATTTTGAACCAAGATTAAGTTTAGAGTCCACTGTTCAGACACAGCGCCATTGCGTCACACTTACCTTTCGCGTTGAGAAGAATAAGGGCTGCGAGAACCATACTGGAGACACACATTGTTTTAACCAGTTCCATACTGCAACGATCCTCTTTTTGTTAATGCAGAATATCACCGTCAATCTTCTAAGTACTATGTTAGCTTCATTTCCGTCTGCATTGACAAGCTTTTATTTCGGTTGCGTAAACCGTTATATCGGTCAACGTAGAAGAATTATGACGTAACGAACGTTCTACGAAAAGAACGTCGTAGGCTCATCTGTTCTGGAACCCCAAGTAATATTTTCTCTCGGCTGCACGAACGTGGGCATGTGAGGAGAATTCCTTTCCGAATCTAAATGAACACAGAGGAATATTCTACAAGGCATATTTGTTTGCATTGTGGTTGGATTGCAGATTTACTAAATGTAACTGTGTCATTCCTGTTCCACGCCAAACTCACATTGACTGCAATCGTCGCAGTTATTATTTTTATTGTTGCGTTAAATTTAATTTTGCGCTATGTAGATGAACGCATGTTTACCCGGGAGTCTTTGCATAGAATATAAATGAACCGATTTCCGACCAGGTCACATACGATAGGCATTAGGCATTTCATGCATCAACGTGTCCCGATCTTCGCTGTCGGGGACTTTTACTCGGTGATGAGGCAACTAGTGTGTAAAAACAGTTTCCAACAACAGCTTAGTCTGTCCCTGGTTCATGTATCGTATGTTAAATAAACTTCTAACGATTATTTAATTTCATAGCGGCACGGAGTAAACTGCCACACGACGGACAAGATGCAAAACCAGCTGTTTACTATATAGCATAACAGTTTTTCTTTAAACAAAGTTGGCGCGTTATGCAATTTAGCGATATTTTTAGAACGGCTACGTTTAAATTTGCAATAATCAAGTCTGGTTACAACAGTTTTTTGAAACAGAAAGTAACAAGTACCAACGAATGTGATTATAGCAACATTGCCGCATTGCAGAAATGTGACATCTCATGTCATCTCATGTCATCTCATGTCATCTCATGTCATCTCATGTCATCTCATGTCTCATCTCATGTCATCTCATGTCATCTCATCTCATCTCATCTCATCTCATCTCATCTCATCTCATTCATCTTCTATCTATCTATCTCATCTCATCTCATCTCATCTCATCTCATCTCATCTCATCTCATCTCATCTCATCTCATCTCATCTCATCTCATCTCATCTCATCTCATCTCATCTCATCTCATCTCATCTCATCTCATCTCATCTCATCTCATCTCATCTCATCTCATCTCATCTCATCTCATCTCATCTATCTATCTCATCTCATCTCATCTCATCTCATCTCATCTCATCTCATCTCATCTCATCTCATCTCATCTCATCTCATCTCATCTCATCTCATCTCATCTCATCTCAACTCATCTCATCCTCTCTCTCATCTCATCTCATCTCATCTCATCTCATCTCATCTCATCTCATCTCATCTCATCTCATCTCATCTCATCTCATCTAATCTAATCTAATCTAATCTAATCTAATCTCATGTCGTCTAGTGTCGTCTAGTGTCGTCTAGTGTCGTCTAGTGTCGTCTAGTGTCGTCTAGTGTCGTCTAGTGTCGTCTAGTGTCGTCTAGTGTCGTCTAGTGTCGTCTCGTCTCGTCTCGTCTCGTCTCGTTATACAGTACAAGGTAAGTCTGCTATTTTATCTATTATAATGTCTCTTCCTTGTCTGTTCTTTCCTGTCTTTCTCGTTCGTCTCGTCTCGTCTCGTCTCGTCTCGTCTCGTCTCGTCTCGTCTTCGTCTCGTCTCGTCTCGTCTCGTCTCGTCTCGTCTCGTCTCGTCTCGTCTCGTCTCGTCTCGTCTCGTCTCGTCTCGTCTCGTCTCGTCTCGTCTCGTCTCGTCTCGTCTCGTCTCGTCTCGTCTCGTCTCGTCTCGTCTCGTCTCGTCTCGTCTGTCTGTCTGTCTCGTCTCGTCTTCTCGTCTCGTCTCGTCTCGTCTCGTCTCGTCTCGTCTCGTCTCGTCTCGTCTCGTCTCGTCTCGTCTCGTCTCGTCTCGTCATCGTCTCGTCTCGTCTCGTCTCGTCTCGTCTCGTCTCGTCTCGTCTCGTCTCGTCTCGTCTCGTCTCGTCTCGTCTCGTCTCGTCTCGTCTCGTCTCGTCTCGTCTCGTCTCGTCTCGTCTCGTCTCATCTCATCATACATACCTATCACAACTTCTAAGGCTAGATGGATATATATATATATATATATATATATATATATATATATATATATATGCAGTTACCAGATACGCCCTCATAAATAAAGTGACAACATATAGTACAATCGTCAATACACTATATATGTGCCTAACCGGCCAATATTTATTTTATAAGAACACCAAATGTAAAATGTAGCATTGCGTGAAATCGTCGTGCATGCATCTAACATTATACAAAAAGTACAAGGTAAAAGGTTTGCTATAGTTTATTAAACTATTAATTGAAAATGTATATATCTTACCCTATGTGTAGCATGTTAGTATCACTTGCTTAATGTACATTAAATTACATATATTTGCTTACTTCAAAACACCGTTCAAGATATTATTTACTTTACACAATGATGATGTTTATATGTTACGTATAATCGCTGAGGTAATGCTTGTGTTACTTGCCTACACAGTGCAATAGACACTAAACGTGTATTCGCTAGACACATAAAGGACATCGGTTACTCTACGATCTACAGTATGCTAGGTCGCTAGCTGCTATGCTGTTCTCGTAGTTACACAGGCCTCGCGTCGGATCGAACAACAGCGAGGCCGGACAGTTGTAGCGGTACGTGACCTCACTAATGCATCGGTGGAACTTGGTGCAGTCTCCCTTCGTCGGATAGAAGCCGTCGACCTTACCAACGCATCTCGTGTCTGAAAATATATCAAGATGACACAGTGACTGACAGTCAGGATACGCTGCCGAAAGCAGCTTCTGTTCATGATAATACCTATGAGTGAGTTCAGCAAAAACAAACACTTATAGTGCTAACCCGCTTAAGAAAACAATAAAGTTGAAACTAGCTCACAGATCAATGTTGATCAGTGAGACGGGCATGCGCATTATGTGATGGTGTACCCGCGTCGAGTCACGACATCGCTATTCTGGGGTTTTGTGTAGAACGAAAGTAGTTTCCGTTTCATTAAACCATGGGTGGATGATAGAAATATTAAATAACATATAGTTGATAATGTGTAACACACAAGAAGAAACCATGTATAACCTATTTCTATTTGTTAATGGTGGAATTGATACGTTTCAATGGTTAGGGTAATTTGTCTGGTATTAATTATTGCAATCGTTCTTCTTCAGCCCAGCGGATGTCTGTGAGACGTGGCTGCCCGGATGATCCCACGATACGCTGCCCTGTCCATCGTTCACCCCCCGGCTTCTACGATGTCGTTCTACATCCAGTCTCTGGTGTCCTGCTCCCATTTTTGGTTTCCCCAATTCTTTCTTTCCCTCGCCTTGCCTTATAGGATAGTTTTTCTGTGGAATCGTGTCTCATTATGTGACAGAAGTAGTTCCGTTTCAATGCTTTAACTAACGTTAACTAATTAGTTTTTAAATCTTTTAAGAGTTTCTCCGTTGGTTGTTTTTGTGATCAATGACAGTTAATGTTGCACATGTAGCGTGTCCGATATATACTTGTTGGCCGATCTAGGTACACTGATACATGAAGGACCACCAGTTCCCGACCTTGATGTGACCCAGGCTAGTATTTTGTATGTTTTCTTGCGGTCACAGTGAGTGATCCCGACGACACTGCCTGACACTAACAGAACCTGACAGAAAAGTAGCAGTCTCAGGAGAGAGCTCAGGCGTGTTAAACCAATTGGGTCAGGAGATTGCAGAAGTAACTTAAAGTAGGCTGAGGCCTATGTAGGAGTTTGGGATGATAAAAGTGTTAAAGAAACAGATGAAGAGAGGGTTAACGTGGGCGAGACATATACATGTAGAGTGGGAGACGAGAGGCTGGCAAAGAAACGTAACATGCGTGTGGAGTAGAAAGAAAATAAAACGGAGTAGAAGCGCTGGGAACATTACGTTTGGAGGAGAAGCTGCGAGAAAGGGGGGGGAGACAGCAGAAGAAAAACGAGACAAACTACAACCAGAAAGTTGTGATCACGATCTTACTCCTGATACACTGGGAAAGATTAATGAAAATAACAACCAACCGGTGTTGCCAGAAGTAGTTGTCGGGCTGCCACCAGGTATCGTCGTAGGTCGTCGTCGGCCCGGCTGTTGTTGTCGATACTCTGTCAAAGGGAAGGTAAAATAATATGTAATATCGTTAGCGTCTTTACAACTGAAACAACTGTGTTGTGGCTGACGAACATGCTGTTATGCAAAGTGCTACATTACAAGTGAAACATAATCATGGATTCAAGATTACACTTACGTCTGATACAGACCTTTGAAATGACAACGTATTCCGATCAGTTCCGTGTAATTCATTTTTTACCTTGCGCTACATGAACTGCCAACCAATTGAGCATACTCAAAGAATATAATAAATAGCGCATGCGTAATATAACTGCTCATGTAGCTTTCCATACTTCTTGTGCGACAGTTCACCAAATTGGCTACATTTCGAAATGGATCTGGGACCGGGTCACCTCAATTAAGAGTCAATGTTATGGTAGTTACAGCATCACGTCCTTATGTAGATACATGTTCAGAAAAATCACTAAATAAGTGTGACACTTACAGCAGCTTGCAAGCATTGGTGTGTTGTTTTGCGACATTGGCTGGGTACTCGCATGCTGTCTGGGACGGGTCGTATATGAGGTCGTTCGGACAAATGAAGTGATACGTTCGCGTTCGAAATGCAACGGTAGAATCGGCTGCAATCGTCCGCCCGGAAGGGAGAAACCGTCCCCCTTCGTCTTACACATCGTACTGCTGCCACCTGACGGCATGAAATTATTGATATAAGTTGTGCAGTACCAGGATGTTGCATCAGTGTGTGTCTGAGTGAAGAATGAGGTTATTTTATATGCACCAACACATTTCACTACTCTGCATATTTAAAAATACAGACACTGTTCAGAGAGACATTTGTTCAATTGTGAACTTTGTAGGCATATGTTTATATATGCCTAGGTAGATATTAATACATTTAATATTTTCACTAACCAGCCACTTTTTCTGTTGTTGTCGTGGTCGGCGTGGTACTTGGAGGTGTCCAGCCCGGCTCGTGAGTCGTCGGTCTGCACAGAGAATGTCCCATAAATGGACGTCGATATACCGTTTGCTCAAGTGACTTTACTTACGAAGGAAACAGCGCAAAGTTCTAAGGAAAACATTCCTCTTTTAATGTAAGTTCAAACCTAGTGCATGCAATATGCTGGTTTGTTCGAAAATATCCATCAGAGGTTTAACCATTCGACGTAATCTATGATCATTCGTTGCATTCATTATTGTGACGATACTAGTCAGACACGTGTAGTAGACTTACTTGAATGTCGTAGTTGTAATGGTTGTACCATTCAAGGCTTTGTTGAGTCGTGAGATGAGTGGGAACTTGCCGGCGCCACAGAACTGTCCCGTGAAGTCATCGAGGTCGAAGTCCCAGACCATCCAACCGCCGAGTCTCTTGCTCTTCAACCACTGCACCTGTGATAGAATGGACAGTGGCGGACATAGTGGTCTAGAACAAGGATTCGTTAAACAGAAAAAGAAACGAAGTCGACCAGACATACAGCAAACACAGAACACGACGACGACGACGACGACGACGACGACGACGACGACGACGACGACGAGACGACGACGACGACGACGACGACGACGACGACGACGACGACGACGACGAAAAGGACGACGACGACGACGACGACGAGACGACAGAGCGAGACGAGACGAGACGACGAGACGGGGGGAGACCCCCGGGCGCAGACGACGACGACGACGACGACGACGACGACGACGACGACGACGACGACGACGACGACGACGACGACGAGACGACGCGACGAGAGAGAGACGAGACGAGACGACGACGAGAGAGAGACAACGAAGAGCACGGCAACACACCAGAGAGAAGGAGCAGACAAGACGACGACGACGACGACGAGGACGAAGACGACGACGACGACGAGGAGAGACGAGACGACGACGCGCGACGAGACGAGACGAGACGACGACGGACGAGGGACGGACGACGACGACGCGCGACGACGACGACGACGACGACGACGACGACGACGACGACGACGACGATGGACTGGGAGCGGTACACAGAGTAGTTATTGACGACACGTCCAGAATACTGTTCGAGAACTACAAAGGTGACACTTACAGAGTGCGACAGATTGGGTGTTTTGGACGATTGGCTGGGACTCGCAGCTGCGGGACGGTCGATATGAGGACGACGAGACGAGAGAACGATCTCGAGATGAGAGAGACGGCGCAATGTGCCGAGGAGAGAACGCCCCTGTTACCATGTATGCTGCCGACGCCGGATAAAGATTATGATACGTTGTGAGACGAGGATGTTGCATCAGTGTGTGTCTGTGAAGAAGAGGTTATTTTATATGACGACACGACGATGACGACAAATTAAGATGACGACATGTAGAAGACTTGTTAAGACGTAAATATGAGGATATGTTTACTATGCAGGAGATATGAGACGATGAGATTTCATGACCAGACTTTCTGTTGTTGTCGGGCGGCGTGGACTGGAGGTGCAGCCGACGTGAGTCGTGGGTTTGACGAGAGACCCGAAGGAGCGATGATGACGTTGCTAAGACTTATTACGAAGGAAAGACAGACGAAGTTAAGAAGACGATTCCTTTTGAGTAACCACGATGCTGACGACGATATGAGGATGTTGAGAGACGACGAGGTTACGACGATGACGATGATGATGATCACGTTGACATTATGAGACAAAGGTCGACACGAGAGAGATTACGAATGTCGAGTTGAATGATGATGACGACGAGGTGATTGAGGGAGATGAGAAAATGCCGGCGCACGAACGTCCCGTGAAGTCACGAGGTCGAAGCCAGACGACGAGACGACGAGTCTTGCACACGACGACGCGTGATAGAGACGTGGACGACATGAGGTAGAAAGATCGTTAACGGAACAGCAACGAGGACGACGAAACGACGACGACGACGACGACGACGACGACGACGACGACGACGACGACGACGACGACGACGACGACGACGACGACGACGACGACGACGAAAAAACGACGACGACGACGACGACGAGACAAACGACGACGACGACGACGACGACGACGACGACGACGACGACGACGACGACGACGACGACGACGACAAGACGACGAGACGACGACGACGACGACGACGACGACGACGACGACGACGACGACGACGACGACGACGACGACGACGACGAGACACTGGATTATAAACCGAGGTAAGATACTACCACTATTAAATAATAACAAAACTATTTTGATCTTATTGTATTTTCAGCGTAACGTTTAATGGCTGCTGTTGCTATCTATGGCATTGCAAACTAAGAAAATGTCCAGAAATAAAGACCAAGACACTGTATATTATTCTGGGAAATAGACTGCTAAAACAAATATAATCTTTTTATCTCCTTCTCTTGGAAGCATGAACCTCCAATTAATGGGCATATATTATTCCTACGCAAATAGTCACCGCTGTCTCTAGCAGATACTCATTCATACAGCTGAGTGAACCTGGGGCAATGTAGAGTGAACGAATTGCCCATGGTTTAACATATAAAAACAGGAATGAATCGAACCCGAGTTCTCTGTGTCGAAAGCTTCGAAGCTCTAGCTAGAGGGCGACTACGTTGCTACAGAACACCTGCCAGTACTTGCAATGACACGGACCTTCAGTTGTAAACTGTACTCATTGTCGTAGCCAACCCAGACGTTGCCTTTGTGGGCGTAGGGCACCTTCTGTTCGTTGTCCCATTTCACGTTCCACTCGTTTCCCTTGATGAAGTTCTTGCAAATCTACAATATATATAACATTGATATGCGTCGCTGAACACATTAAAGCTTCATCGTTATTATATCAGGAGTACATGCATGACATCATGTCCGTCAATTAAAAATGTATGTGAGTAAAAGAGCATTATTTCAAACAATGAAAAGTCAGTTCCTTACGATTCAGACTGCATTGTCATAAAGATCAGCATCATGATAATATAGGTTTGATAATAAAATAGCATGAGATGCGGAGTTCATTGTATTGTATGGTATTGACATTTGTGAGTTATTTCCCATAAGAATAACTTATGTAGTCATTTCCACTAATTTAGACATATGCTAAATTACATATTAGAACAATCGCAAACACTATTAACTTCGAAACATTACATGTGTTTGCTGTTTGTACCGTTCTTTTGTGTGCCCAATATATTGACGGACCAATACTGATATTCAAACAAACACGTGGTAGTCTACAGCAACAATAACATCAACGACAACTACTATATTATATATATATATATATATATATATATATATATATATATATATATATATATATATATATATATATATATATATATATATTAGGCGTTGACTGTCACCTCGTAATAAGCGTAGAAGCCCGACTCTCCTGTGAAAGGCCCGATAGGTGCCGCTCCCGTAGTCGC
>JAODUO010000552.1:37500-55000 GCA_025642075.2 Ridgeia piscesae
ACACAACGACGTCGATTGTTAGTGTCGTTTCAGACCCCTACAAATGTAAGGAGATATCACGTTTTCGTAGTTTGGAAACAGCCGCCTATGGCGCTCCTTCCCGAATCCTCACATTCCCCCGGCGCTTTATCGCTGAACTATCGCGTTAAAACGACCTACCGCCAGTCATACTTACAATCAGAAGGACGGTGAACTTGTGTTTGTCCGTTCGTGGACTGCCACGAGATCCTGGGTACTCGAAGTCGAGGTCGAGACCGTCGAAGTTCCTGTCTCTAAGGAACTTAATACTGGTCTGTGTGAATATGTTCATATTCGCCTGTGTTTTAAGCATCGCTGTCATTTTCAATGTGCCGAAATTCCAGCCGCCAACTGATATAAGTGTTTTCAGATTCGGATTTTTCTTCTTGAGGTCATTAACTCGCTCGTACCTGAACAGAGATGGGAAATATTGGTTCCATTGTTATCGCTCAGGATACCTCGAAGAAACGATATATTATTGGGCAGATTGATAAATTCGTTTTGTGACATAATGTCGAAGATTTGCAAAATAAGAAAAAGATGGCGATGGTTTTGGTCGTTATGCAGTGCTCAAAGACCTGTCTCCATCGCCTCCGTCTCTTTATTCCTTTGTCTACGCTTGTTTTGATTTAGTGTCGCCTTCGTTTCATTTCTTCTGATTGCAAAACGGCACTGTTCTTACTTTAACTGTGTGTTACTTATTTATTTGAAGGTAGGTAAATATGATCAACAATATCTAATGTGCTGACACGTGAGATAGGAAAATTGTACCTGCAAAACTGAATGATTTCGTATGTTTTGCATCAATACATCATAAATGGAAGATTAACTTGGATAAGAACTTAAAAAGGAAGCAGCAGAAGGCAAACAGCTTTGTCGGTTATACTTAAGATTGCATAATATATGGTACATTTTAGTCAAAAATACAACTACATACATTCCTTTCATGTTGCCGCTGGATTCGTCGTTCGCCTCGTATGGGACAAGTCTGTGGTTCCTCATGGTTGCGAAGGCGTAGTTGATGTGTGTACACAGGAAGGGGTCGATGTTCTCAGGCACGAATCGGCCAGCTCCTCTACGGTACTGAGACCAGTTCGTGTAGTAACACACACGTTTGTAGCTGAAGCCGTCTACACAGAAGAATGCACTTTGAATGTTCTCTTAATGGAACAGTACACGACATTTCCAGTCGCTTTCCGATTATGCCTAAGCACTTTTGCAATTTCATGAAAGCAAGATTTTTTATTTCACAACTAACACATCTCTGTGACTGTCGACATGTATTAGTTGTGAAATAAAGAATCTTGCTTTAATTGAGTATTCTTCCAACTTGGTGACCATTTTCACGAACACTCTTGCAATTGCTTGTGTGGTGCGTCAAATAGATGACATAAATGTTCTAATACGAAACTAGTCATCCGTTCTTTACGAACTTGCCCAGAAACGTTTGAATGTAACCAATACAGAATATTTGTAATATATCATATGACATATCAGATAGACACAATAACATTTCGTACTTTTGTATATGGCAATATGTCATATGACATATCAAATAGACACAATAACCTTTCGGACTTTTGTACCTGTTTATCAGTTCTCGCCATTTATTAGGATGTTTCGCAATGAATTATGACAGTTGTACTGATATGTGCATGTCACAGAAAGTTAGATTATATCAGTATTATTATATCAGTTCATTGAGTAACTGCGCTGGCATGTGTGTGGCTTTGTCAACTTCGTAAACGTTCGATAAGCTGAATGCTAACCTTCTGGGGTTGGGCTTTGGAGACAAATGTGTTGCATCGCATTAATAGCGTTAATAAAATTAGTAGATAAGCGTGTGTCATGTAGGCAACATTATATGTGTCATGCAATACAATGGTTGCACGCGCATGCATCCTCGTAATACATTTAATTCTTTTCTACGTCACTGTGATAAATATTTTTATTAGGAAAATGACAAAGGTTATTTATGTAGCTGTGAGCAAAGTCTTCTGGACACTTGCGTGTTGTCACGAATGATGCAGATATGACCAACTGTTACGCTTATTAAATAAACCGTCGCGTTAGTAACTCGATAGAACTATACATCTCGCTCTACAGAATGTCTACGTTGAATGAAGCGGCATCTATAGTCCCTTATCGTAAGTAGCAGACATTGTCCCAGCAGACTATATCAGTTATGACCCATGTCGTATAATCTCATTCCCTGACTACTGGTATTTCTAAACAAAACAGAGAGTGAATACATACATCCGTGTGTGGGTCCGTATTATCTCTGTCGGCCGACTATATATGGATGTGCACAGTAAATGAAATAATGCCGTATACGATATATGTACTAAACTAAACTGTAAAAATTGTCCTCGTGAGACAAAGCTATGCTGAATGAACATGATCAATATAATTGATTTGATGGAAGTTACGACTAGAGACGTTGGGGCAGGCCAACGTTAACTGGTACTAGCCGAGGTACACAGCGATGCTTGGGGGCAAAGGCATTAACCTTCGTTAATACTTTTGAATATCGCGTTACATTAACCTTAGGCTACACGCAACGTAATGCGGGTAAACAGCTGTCATCTATAAAGCAATAAATTCAAATTAACCCAACATTAACACGAATAACTGTGACAATAACATTCAAGGTGAGCTTGGTGTGGCACAGGTAAGACACAGCCACACGACATAAATCCGTAGTCCAAACTCAATGCAAATAAAAATAGTTTGCATTTCTTTGTTTACAAGTACATTCTGAACAAACTTCCATATTCGCACTTAGCCAGTTGCGAAAATTATGGTGATCCCCAAACAGATCAATTGTTTCAGCGTGTTTTATAAATGCCTGTATATTGCGTGCTCATAGGCACGGCATAACATAATGCTGGCCTGTGGCAGTTGTAAGCGATGACGAATTTCAAGAGCCAAACATTTTATCAAACAATTTTTATGACTTTCAGCAAAGTACTTGTAGATGGCATAAATGTCTTTGCGACAATGTCGAAAACATGAAATTCCGCGGATGGTACTCTATGTATAGTCTTTGATTTATTTTTAATATTGCTCCGTCTAGGTTCTGCAGCCCGCGGGCAGATTTTGAAAAACTCTAAGCCCTCGAACCATCCCAGTGAGACCCATGCAAAACGGCATACCGAAATATGCAAAACTAACGAAGAGTGATGTTAAAAAAAACACAGAGGGAAACAGTGTTTATTACAATGATTATATATAGATTAACATTCATATATCTGATTGTCGTGGCATTCACTAAAATAAGACGTGGTAGGTATTCATTTGCATATACATGTATGCCATGTTTTATGTAGAATGGGTCTTTCCCATTCAAAGCGGGTAAACTAAATTCAGCGTGTTACTGTTATAGCACTGCTCGTTTGGATTTGTTATTGAGAGAGGCAAATTAGTTTGTCTTCTGTTATTGTATAACCTCTATTTGCGAATATATTCAGATATTCGTGGATTTATGAGTTTCCAGCCCTCTGTTTAATGTACATGTACATGTAATTCTTCGTATATTTATATATGTTCAGTAAGTCTATATGACTACTGCAGTTAACATTGGCACAAAATGAATATACTTGTTATTTTAGTGTGCGTAAAGTAATTATACTTATTTAAAAGGGAGGAATGCTTAGACAAGTGATTCTCAAATTGGGGGACACGGAGTCGTTTGGTAATTCCAGGTGTCGTCCCATGATGACCTTGAGTAATTTTGTATCATGTACACAAACGTACAAAGAATTTAGATTATTAAAGCAATAGTGGAAGTTCGCTAATTATCTTTCCCTTTAGAAGTAGACAAAGACACGAAACCTCATATTTTTGGGACTAATAATTGTACTCTGTCTTACACGATGATCAGTCATGTTTTGGGTCAGACCAGGGAACAAATATGACGAAATTTCTGTTGTGAAAGCTGCTTTCAAAATAAATGTGAAAAGCACAATTGCTATTATAGATAAGTGTTTTTACGTAATAAAATGTTTAAAAGGTTTATTTGTGCAGCATCGGTGTGGAACTATCAATATTCGGTGTTGCTATTAACAGAACATTTACACACTCACAACGGAGCTTTAAATTAAGAATTCCTATTCTAGCTAGCAACCAAAATAAAGCTATGATGAAGAGAACTGTATTTTGTTATGCTGGTTACTCGGTGTTAGGAATTAAGTGCCACAATGCACTGTTAAAGAGCATATGTCAGGATACAAACTGTGTTATTGAAATGTTTCTGTTCTCCACTCAAAAGTGTTGCCGCAAACAAAGGAATAATTTAGCTTTTTGTTATTATCACATAAAGTGGATCTGCGAAGTGTCAATAGCTACTTCGTGGATAGTTTCGGCAGCTCCTAACTCTGTACTTTGAACTGGAATGCATCTTTGATAATCGAGTTTTTCTGGGGACATTCTAAATTGTCAATCGCAAAATTGGAGACACAACTTTATGTGGGTTGTGTCGTCTTTTTGGAAACATTGTAAAAACTCAGAAGTTGCAAAGGCTTGCGACGAGCAAATGTCGAGCATCCAAAATTAGATTAGAATGATGCTGTCCAGATAGAGCTTATGATCTGTTATAGGATTTCATAAACGTCAGACGCAATAGTGAACTCTAAATAAATGTGTATGATCTGGTCTTTCTATACCTCCTAGTAGTTACCACTACTACTATCCAAACTCTCACACACCTAGGATCACCGAACCTGCGAATAAGCTTTGATAGGCTCTCTCACTGTCAGAATAAACTAAGAATAAAGACGTTTGCCAAAGTAGCATCACCCATTTATGTTACGTGTGCGTCAGATCTGTTATAAAGTAGACAACAAATAATGATGTGTCATCTCTAGTCGCGCGTAGTTATTTTCTAGTGAGTAGGGCTTCAATCCATTTTTTTTTATACAAACACATGTTTATAAAAGGAATCAAATGCAAACCGCTCATACATGGTTATATTTAAATGAAAATTCAATATTTAATAAGTATTCAAATACAAATTAATGTGTCTTGAAGTAATTTACATGAACGAAAACGTTCAAAGATTTAGAGAGATTAAAAAGTAAATATGCATAATTGGATATATTTCATGCGGAAGTGTTTGAAATCAATAATATGCTAACACGCCCGAAAGAATATTGTATTTAAATGCAGATTAAATATAGTGCGGTACCTGACAGCAAAAATATTATAAACAATTGTGTTGTTCAATTGTTATTGTTTTTTGCGTATGCAAAATAACAGAGAATGTAAATGAGTATTTTAGTTCGGTGTTTACCAGGGACGATATTAGTGCATTGCCAGTACCAGAGAATAGTTTTAAGGGGAGAGAGTCAGACTATTTAGGACAACTAATTGTAACCTCAAAAATGATACATAAGAAAATAAGGGATATGAAGGATAATAAATCACCAGGTGTGGATGGGATTCCTCCCAATTTACTACTGAAAAGTGTAGAACAAATTAGCATACAGCTTGCAACAGTGTTCAGTTTGTCTTTACGGAAGGGAGTAATTCCGTTAGAATGGAAAGAAGCAAACATAATACTATTCTTTAAAAAAGGTTCGACATACAAGTCAGAGAATTATAGACCCGTGAGTTTAACATCGGTTATATGCAAAGCATTACAAAGACTGATTAAAGATCACTTCGTTGATTAACATAACTTGACAAACACATCTCCACATGGGTTTCTAAAATCGAGGTCAGGCTTATCAAATATGTTATGTTTTGGAACATGTCACAAAGTGAGTAGATGAGGGATCACCAGTAGATATAATCTACTTAGTTCTTTAAAACGGCTTTCGACAAAGTGCCACATCAAAGATTACTATTACTATATTACTATTACTAAGGGCCCATGGCACAGAAAATTGTGTGATTAACTGGATAGAAAAATGATTTATTGACAGAAGACAAAGAGTAGTAGTTGATGGGGAGGTTTCAAAATAGAAATCGAGTGATTCGTTTCGTTTATACTTATAGAAACTATGATGAAGTGTTCATATATTTCGCTTCCGTTAGACTGATACAAAACATAACGAAGTGCTATTATTTAGAAATCGTAAACATGTTATCTACACACGCATGCATGTGTCCAAGAAAACATGTATGCATGAATGTATGTATATGTGTATGTGTGAATGTGTGCATCTATGCATGTATGTATGCATATATGTATGTATGCATGTATATATATATACACATTCGCACATGCATACACACATGCATACATATGTTATCGTAATATATGTCATATATAATTATATATATATATATATATATATATATATATATATATATACATTCGCACATGCATACATACATGCATACATATGTTATCGTAATATATGTCATATATATATATATATATATATATATATATATATATCTGTGTGTGGGTTGTGTGTGTGTGTGTGTGTGTGTGTGTGTGTGTGTGTGTGTGTGTGTGTTTGCGTGTGATATGATGTATTATATATGAACGTATGTAGTATGTAAGTATGCACACGTGCATGTTTACATGCGTATGGCTATGTGAATGTATACATACTAAATTATATGTCTACCGCTCGCAAGCAGCCACGCACAATAGTCAATGACACATAAAATGAAAAACAGCAATTTACATGTTCGTGCATGCATTTGTCACACCGGTATGTATTTATTTAATAAGATAATTATTACATCAATATAACGAGGTATTTAGCAACGATGCATATATAATATTGCACGTATTCTATGTTAACAAAACAACCCTTTGTTATTGCACTGCTTTAATATATATATATATATATATATATATATATATATATATATATATATATATATGCATATATATATATATATATTTTATAAACCCACCCGCTAGATTACGAGTATTGGTCAAGTATATTCAATATTCATATAAACGATGTGTTTTAGTTCTCCAAATTCTGATTGTCAGTTGCGTTTACAATATTTAGTTGTCATCCATTTTATTACGCTGTAAATTAATATATTGCTGTATTACTTTTGTAGTAGTGATCGTTTTCCCGATATGTATGTCCTTCTGACAGGGATCACTATTAATACTGCCTGCAATATTTCATTTTTTTTACAATTCATCTACAAAATCTTCCCTGATTTGGTAGAGGTATAAAACGTGTCTCATCTATGATCGACAATATGCTAGGTGTTTGGCGGCGATGTTGTCCTCGTAGTTGCAGGCTCCCTGTGCCGGGTCGAACAACAACGAGGCCGGACAGTTGTAGCGGTACGTGACCTCACTAATGCATCGATGGAACTTGGTGCAGTCTCCCTTCGTCGCATAGAAGCCGTCGACCTTACCAACGCATCTCGTGTCTGGAAATGTAAGAAGATGAGACGGTGAATAACAGTCAGGCCTGCATAACAAATGCATGACATCACGAAAATGTGTTACTAAATATTTAAAGAAGAAAATGTATTACACACTAGACTTTGCCATGAAAATAGTGCAATGTTCCACGGTTTTATTTTATGACGTTTTGCCAAAGTGCCAAATAAAGTGGACTTGTACTGTCATCAACAACATTTGCACAGTATGGCCTGCTGATGCCATCTTTGATTCATTGTGACAGTTAATGATAATCCGTCTTTAAGCAGATGTTAAATTTAAGAAACATTTCAGAAATGCAAAATGACCGCTGCTACGGACACTGTATCAGTGACACGAAAGGACGTTGTCATGTTGTCTTGTCGTCGAGTTGACAGTTCTCACTATACAAGGTCAGTCTTATGGCGCAAAATCTAATAAAAAATTAAACGGCCCCTCGCTACTCTGCGAGCCATTTTACGTCACTATGACATAAGTTCCTCATAGTCACTGCAATGTAACGCTGTTATCAAGTACAACACGATAATCCAAGAAAGCACAACTGACCTACGGTCGACAAGTTCGCTGACAGGCACAGATATGTTAGTTCAGTGTGAAACTCTCATTGGGTGTCCTGACGTGGAAGTTCCCATCGTACAGCCTCAGGCTAGTGCTACGAGCAAGCGTGCTAAAAAGCGATGTCGTTCTACCCGAAAAGCAAGTGGCCGAAATGCTTCTGACATGCTATGGTTCCAAATAGTACAGCCTGACATGCAAAGGATTCAAGCGCTGTTGTTTGACATGCAAAATGTCGAGTTTTAATGCCTGACAAGCAACAAACAGAAATTGTATTGCCTGACAAGCAACAGGTGTACGTGTTAATGCATGATCAGCAACGGGTTGTGTGTTTATTGTCTGGCAAGCAAAGGACCGAAGCAGTTATTGTTTGACATGCAATGGGTGGAAGTGTTATGAAGCGTTATTGCAACATGCAACGGGTTGGGTGACGCAAATGGGCATAGAGTTATTGCTTGACATGCAACGGACTAAACTGCAATTGCCTGACAAAAACGGGCAGCAGTTTTATTGCCCGACATGCAACGGGTCGAAATGTCATTGGTTGACATGCAACGGATCGAAGTGATTACCTGACAAGCAACGGGTTATAGCTTAATTGCCTGACATGCATTGAGCCCTAGTGTTATTGCCTGACAAGCGACGGGGTTGACGTTTTACTGCAAACGGTGCTACGACTCAAACTATCACTGTCTGAGAGGCTACGGACAGACGGATCAGTTTGTAATATGTGACGACGCTAACTTATATGACAAAGTGATGTGATGATATGGTACTGGCCAATTGGCCAGTGCCCAGACGCTACGGGTCGTAGCGCTACATGCTGAGGTGCTACGAGTTAACATAGTGCTCTGTTTAAAGATGCTTCGCTACTCACCAGTGCCGCCCGGTGGTGAGGTAGTCCCGCTGCCGCCGCCGCCGGCGGGAGCCGTGGTGGTTGTAGTCGTTGTTCCCGCGGTAGTCGTTTCTACTCTGTCAAAGGGAAGCTGATTGTATAGACATGATCTTTAATATTATTGTATCACATTGTATGTAAGCTTATCGCGAGTTGCAAACACGCGCGTAAAGAGGATGATGAAAGTTCGTAGGTTGCTATATGTTACCTAATGTAATGTCATTAAGATTAGTATTAATATGATGAATGTATAATACCCTCAAAGTTGTGTTTATGTACTTTAGTAATCGTATATATTATTGCAAGTTGGAACATATGACCACGAGAACATGTTCAAATGATACACAACTTACTTCCTATTGTAAAACAAGTTTTTCGTTGACGCCATAGCCAAAACAGGGCAAGTTGACTGCAGTAGCGTTTGGTGTTCAAACGTGCCCGATTTTATCCACGACAAACACAGCATATTTCCTCTTACATATTACTACGCTGGTTCATTCCTGGTATTTCCCATATTCAACATTGCATATTTCCTCTCACGTATTGCCGTGTTAGTTAGTTCTTGGTAGAGGAGCAAAACCCCCACTTTACGCTCACAGTAACGTGTATAGCACTTCCGTTCTATTCGACTACCATATCCAACTACATAAACACGGAAGCTACACAAACATGGTAACCTTTTTGTACATATAAACTACATGTGCTAAGTGTATACGCTGTTCCTATATAGCGCTATCATCATCTCTATAGCGGTAAATCCGATCACTCATTCAATCGCTAAAATGTCTTATGAAGTAACAGTGTTACAGAAGGAGCACTTCGTTATTGCAAATTATCCAGCACTGTTATGTTTCTGCATCATGCTAACGCAGAGGGCCTTACACCGAATCGAGCAATGACTACTAATATAAATATTCTAAACGCATAACTGTTCTACAACCTAGTTCGTATAATCTGAGTAGGACACATACTTATACAAAGCAGACACAAATAGCTCCAATATTGTCTATTTTAATGTCATGACACACACTATTCGTCATACAATTGAACACAAACGTTCATGCGTTGCTTACAGCAGCTTGCAAGCCTTGATGTATTTTTGGGCGACATTGGCTGGGTACTCGCATGCCCGCTGTGACGGGTCATATATGAGGTCGTTCGGACAAATGAAGTGATACGTTCGCTTCGAAATGCAACGGTAGAATCGGCTGCAATCGTCCGCCCGGGGGTAGAAACCGTCCCCCTTCGTCTTACACATCGTACTGCTGCCACCTGACGGTCATAACAGACACTAGTTGACCATGTTGCTGAGATAATATGTCATTATAATTGACAATTCTTTGTTGATACATTTCAATGTAAATATTATGAAGTGTAATAAGAAAAGAATAAGTCAACTCCGTAAAGACCACTTATCAGTAAGGATTATTCAGCAAGGATTAATCAAGTGTACATTATAAATGTTTTTACCAGACTTGATTAGTGTGAGTTGCATTGTGTGCATATGCATTCCTGTCGTGAACAAGTAGTACGTATAATTTATGCATCACAATACAATATTGTGTTGGCACCAAATAGTATTAACGACTGTGATTAGTATGATTACAGTCCATTTGTTTTGAAAAATACGTATCGTTCTTCGTAATATGTTTGGGACAATTGCATTTGTAACCATAAACAAGTATGAACACAGTAAGTGTAAAGTAATGTAAAGTCTACTTAGAAAATGAATACGTTTTTGATACCGAACATACACTGACCTTTTAAAAATTGCTGGTTTTCGCTGACAGGTTTTACGGCACTTTTGAGTTGTAAAACAATATTTATATTAATATCATTATACGCTTGCAAGATACTAATTAAACATTTCGGTTTAGTATCCACTTAGTTTTCTCTTCTCTTGCGTTACTTACCAGGCACTTTCTCTGTCGTCGTCGTCGTCGGTGTGGTACTTGGAGGAGTCCAGCCGGGCTCGTGGGTTGTCGGTCTACACAGACAGTGACACGTGAACACGCCTTATTGTATTTAATATTAGACATAACTAAGATTGTTTCAGAAACAGCATATATGACACACATACGTATGATATGTGTAACCATCATATAATGCGTTCTTTCCAAGTGTATTTTATGAGATTAAAGTAAGAAGTAACAGCTGGGCTAACATGGATTTTTCTATTAAACATGTTGTCATGTACAGGTTTGTTGACATCTCAGTACAGCTAAATATGATGATGATTACGATGACGATGCCGATGACGATGACGATGACGATGCCGATGACGATGACGATGACGATGACGATGACGATGACGATGACGATGACGATGACGATGACGATGACGATGACGATGACGATGACGATGACGATGACGATGACGATGACGATGACGATGACGATGACCATACACAATGCGTACGATTATATAGTATAGTGTTATTTACAAAGCAACCTTAGTCACACTAGTATCTACGCATATGTATAATATGCGTAGTTACTGCAGTTTGTTCAGGGTATATCCCCGGTCTTCCGTCACATAACCCCATTAGCATTGATAAAATATATGCTTCAGCTGTAACGCTTCCCATTCCTACGTAGTCTCATAACCATATATACCACTGACTCCTGGCACTGAGGAATTCAACACTTTTCTAAACCTTTAATTTAATTACATAACGTAAATACGTATTTATGTATAAACACATGCGTTTTATTGCATGTAGTGTTTATATATTAAACATTGTACATGTGTACACATAGGACTTACTTGAATGTCGTAGTGGTGATAGTAACGCCTTTCAAGGCCTTGTTGAGTCGTTTGATGAGCGGGAACTTGCCGGCGCCACAGAACTGTCCCGTGAAGTCATCGAGGTCGAAGTCCCAGACCATCCAACCGCCGAGTCTCTTGCTCTTCAGCCATTTCACCTGCAGTAGAGTAGGCAGTAAATGAAAATTTGGCTCCGATAATGGCCCCAGATAACAAGTGAACAAAGAAGTAGCTGACTCGTTGAACGTGTGTTTTTGTCCTGCTTTCAAAGATATCTTGCTTTACGTCTCCAATACATTCATACTTTACCTTCACATAATCAATAGCTCCACTTATCGATTATATACAGCCGTCTTTGAAAGTGAATCCTTTCTGGTGTATAATTTATAACTTTGTTTCACGAAACAAGCTTTATCTGAAATTGTTCTTCACTTTCTCGCATATAATGCAAAATATCGCGGTTAGTATTTTCTTCACCATTCAATATTTTATTATATTATAATTTTATTCTCTTAATTTAATTGTCTCTAATGTTGTTAAATAAGACGTGAAACTGAAACAATGTGCACGTTATGCAAAGTTGTCCACATAAGTTTTCTTTGTTTCGGTGTGCGTACCACTATCTATTATATAATGGCCTACAAAGACAACCACACTGCAATTTCAATAACATCTATAACTAATCAGCTATACAGACGGATGTGAAAGTGATATGCCGGTAAATGCAGCTAGAAGCATCAATATCGTCTACCCATTAGAACTCGTGAAACTGACCTTCAGTTGTAAACTGTACTCATTGTCGTAGCCAACCCAGACGTTGCCTTTGTGGGCGTAGGGCACCTTCTGTTCGTTGTCCCATTTCACGTTCCACTCGTTTCCCTTGATGAAGTTCTTGCAAATCTATAACATATGCTATATGTTTGAGAACAGCAGGCACGAAGACGTGAAGTCGACATATGTTTAGTAACATAATGATTACGTGTATAGTGCAATATTTACTTGATTGAAAGGTAAATGGAGAAGATAGTATGAAATAAGAACATACAAAATCATGTAGATAATAACGGTGAACAACAGAAAGAAAGCCTTAATAAGTTGATAGTTGTGAGAAATTTTAACTTTATTAAAATACTGAAGATATACTTACAAATCATAGATATACTATGATTATCGCCATTAAATATTGTTGCTAATAAATTCGTTTACGCGGATAACTTCATTGCTCCTGTCATCAGCTACGCCAAATTGAACTACATAAGTATAACTATTTGCGATTTGTGCAGTGCTTCGTCAACTTGTAGATCCGAGCCCAATGGTGCAAGGTGGCGAATAAACGCTGACAGCGCCGAATATATATGGAACATAGTCATAGGTCCGCTGAATTAACATTTTGGATATTCGACAACATCAAATTTATGTAACAAAGAAAACCGTTCCAACTATGGCACCAGTAGGTCGCACGGACTGTCGATAGGAACTGCAGCTGATTGTGTGCATACCCAGTCTATTCCTTCAGCGTTCAACCATAGCTAATACTTTCGAGCTGGGGCTCTTCAACACACAAAGCCCTCACACGGATGGGATCAAAACTTAAAACAGATATCGTACTAAGCGACGATACGTTCGCATTTGAGCGAGATATGTGCACATTTGGTCCCTTAGGGGGAGCTACTACCTAATAATTGTGGTTCAACACTACAACATTCGTTGGTAGCACATACATATGCTCTAGTGGTCACACCTCACCTCGTAGTAGGCGTAGAATCCGGACTCTCCTGTGAAGGGTCCGACAGGAGCGGCTCCCGTGGTGCGTACGCCAACCCCGTGGGAAGCAGGGTTCCTCAGTTTGAACGCTCGGCCGTACGTTGCCATGCCAATCACAAGCTTCCTGCTGGGACAACCTCTTCGTACCCAGTAAGTGGCGGCCCACGCCTGTTGAAACATGCGTGTATACATGTGTTAGATGGTGATAATGCGTTTGTCCGATTATTTATCATCTTCAGATGGACAATATACACACACATAAAACACAGGATGTGTAAATTTGAAAATGTGAATGCTATAATAATAATAAATTATGCCAACTATATTCGTCCGTACCTTTGACACACACACATGCACACGCACGCGCATACGCACACACAGACAAACACAAATCCACTCACACACACACACACACACACACACACACACACACACACACACACACACACACACACACACACACACACACACACACACACACACACACACACACACACACACACACACACACTCGCACGCAAACACATACAGTAATTGCATCCATCCGTGAAATTATCGTACGTTCTGTAACAGATTTCATATGCAATTGGTCATCATTGTGGCACAATAATGCTTGCATACCCACGGCCACGTTCACGCAGTGCGCGCACACACAAATATATCGTAACTGTGCTGAAAGTCACAAATAACATACAACGTTGAGCTGTTTCTGCCAGGCGGCTTCGCTTCGTCGCGAGTAAAGCGGCGCGTTGAAGCCCGTCTTGCTCTCCCACCCGCCGTGCAGGTCGTATGACATCAAGTTGATGAAGTCCAGGTAGCTGGTGACATAGACAAATGAGATATTTACCAAATTTACCTTACAATACGTAAGGGATATAAATTATAATACCAACTGTTGTGTTCAAATGCAACTGGCATAGGCCTAGTACGGTTGTGTGTCCGACTGGAAGAAACCAAGAAGGCTACTTGTCACAACTAAATAGCAGTGATAATACTATCAATACGTTCACTATTGGGTATGTAGCGTTAGTTTGAGAAACCAAAATGATGTAACACTTGTTTTCTGTAAACATCGTTCTAAACATATATCTTTTTCATAATTGTCAGTAGTTTAATGACGTTTCCGTTTGTTTAACAATACACATACAACATGCAATCAAACGATTCTACTGTTAGTTAATTAATATGGATTGAGCGTTAAACATAATGTTTGCTGATACGATCAGAATGAGACTGCTCAGCATTTCGCTACACAATCAAATGCATTTGTATGTGTTTGATAATATTGACTAATAGCAGATACTATTATTGTTTTTTTATTAATAAAACAAATATGTGTTTTCATTATTTAAGTATATGATGTTATGCTTAATATTTCGAGTACGACTACAATTACAATTACGATGATAATAATAACTATTATTATTATTATCCTCATCGTTATTAATACTGTTATTAGTGTCATTACGGTAAGTACTACAATTATTATTTTACTATTATCTTTATTATTTTGAGACATGTGAATGTGACACTGAAGCATTTGCGCTATGGAAAACAACATTATATACGTTGACCGCGAGAGTGGCGGAAGACTGACCGGGAAATCGCTTTGACCTCGTAGCCGGCGTCAATGGTCGTCTTGCCGGCGGACACGGCGGCGGTCAGCAACAGGCGCGGCTTGCCCGTTCTCTTCGCTTCCGCTATGAAAGCTTTCTTCAGGGTCTACGATAGCAAAGGCCGATTGAAAGTTACAAAGTTATCGAAAAGAAACACCGTCAAATGTTGAAATGACAAAATATCATATTGGGAACTGCAATTTGATGGCCTTAGACTTACCTATGTAAGGTTTTCATGAGACAAAACTAACATGTTTTTTTTAAAGAAATCTAAGTTCGGCAAACGATGCAAATTGTTCATGGTACGGCCAAAATGTTGTAATTTAAAATTTTAAATAGAAGGCCATTACCAAGGACCGACGATTGTTAATGTTTCTTCTGACACCGACAACGACGAAGAGACCCTATAACTTGAAAAGACAACACATGTTGATGCTTCCCGGGTTCCCTCGATTAATATTCCTGGCGCTGTGCCACTAAAGCGTCGCGTTAAAACGACCTCTCGCCAGTCGTACTTACACTCAGAAGGACGGTGAACTTGTGTTTGTCCGTTGATGGACTGCCACGAGATCCTGGGTACTCGAAGTCGAGGTCGAGACCGTCGAAGTTCCTGTCTCTAAGGAACTTAATACTGGTCCTTGTGAAGAGGTTCATATTGGCCCGTGTCTTCATCATGGCCGTCATTTTGAGAGTGCCGAAGTTCCAACCACCGACAGAAAGCAATGTCTTCAGCTTCGGGTTTTTCTTCTTGAGAGCGTTAACTCGAGCGTACCTGGCGCGATACAAGAATGGCGGCGTGTAGGGAAGTGACATGGTATACAACGGAAGTGACATTGTATTCAACTGATAGTTCAGCAGCATTGTTACACAATAGCTGTTATCCAATGTATACTCACACACGTGAACCCGGCACATGCTATTTTCACAACCAAGCTGTCATGCTTTATCTGGGAGATTATAAGACCAACTACGATTGAGCTACGCGACTAACCCGAGTAACGCGGGTAGCAAGCGAAAATCTAAGATCACTTGATCGTGTGACCATTCTTGACGTAGATAAACAAGGTGAATCTACTAGGCAGCTACCCGAGGCAATCGCGGTTTGGAGAGGATTCACTCGAGTAACTGACGTTATTAGCAGTGACAGCCAATATACGCCATTGACAGTGACAGCCAATAGGAAACGTAGGCCCCTACTACACAATAAATTAATTAAACATTATCATTTAAAAATGCATTTATCATAATATGTTAAATTTAAGTCACCACATTCCATGTATTAAAATTTAAGACCATAAGACCAGGAAGATGAACATCACCATTTAAACACTGAACAACTGATTACTTTATTTAATTAATTTTCCTTAAAGGGTTTAACTCCGTGATCACGACCATCGCTGTTCAGTGGAATTACTCCCGTAGTACTGTGTGCGCAATGTAAATTACCATAAACCGGATGCCACGTTAAGGTTACGCGAGTAACCCGGCTAGGTCAATCGAAGTCGGCCTAATATTGCACCTCGGTGCATAATTGGATATCTGTCAGGTCAAGTGAAATAATAAGTGTTTTAAATCAGTTCAAACACAGGTCAATTTTACACAAACACATGTATGTCACGGCAAAAAATATGTTGGCGATATAATGATAAGATTACGTTGTACAAATCACGTATAGATACGTTTTATACGATCATCTACTATTATGCCTTTTTGTAATGCATTTGTTATGAACTTGGATCAGTTTTTTCATTTATTAGCATACTGCGTTATTACCAAATGCATTGTCAGAGCGCAGGTAATAATGTTTATTTTCATTTTATTTTATTTTCGTATGCTGATATTAACGATTATATCAATATGTACCACCTATCTCCTATATACGTAACACGGCGGTTCTTAACCATTTCGTAACTGCGACCCAAACTCGAAATCGCTATACCGAGTGGTCAAGAACCGCATGTATGTTTCTTTATGTATCTTAACACAGAAAGAAACTTACCCGCCCGTGGCACCTTCGTCGTTCCACTCGAAGGGTGCCAATTTGTGGTTCTTCATCGTGGCGAAGGCATAGTTGATGTGCGTGCAGAGGAATGGGTCGATGCTTTCAGGGAAGAACTTTCCGGCTCCTTTTCGATATTGCGACCAGTTGGTGTAATAACACACGCGTTTGTAGACGAAGCCATCTGCAGGGAAGAATGCACCGTGAATATGACGCACAACAATGTCTGTGATTGCCTTCTGGAAGTAGCGTTGTTCTTGAAATAATTTAACTGAATGTTTTTATAGTAGCGTTAGAAGGGATCATAAATTGAAAACATCGGTTCTATTTATGACAAACAAAAACATAATACAATATATATATATATATATATATATATATATATATATATATATATATATTATATATAATATATATAATATATATATATATATAATATATATATATACATACATAATATATATATATATATATATATATATATATATATATATATATATATATATATATATATTTATAT
>JAODUO010000552.1:60000-62500 GCA_025642075.2 Ridgeia piscesae
TGAACTGATTTCGCATATGCCCCCCCCCACGACATTTTGAAGTTGTCCCCGGTCTCAGCCACGGAGCGGGGGGGTGTGCGATTCGAGGCTAGCTTATACATGTGAACATGAGCGCGAAAAAAACCATAGCACCTCGACCCCCGTCTTCCGATGTTATTAGCCAAGCGACAGTCGACAGCGGAAATACAGGTGTTTGCGGTGAACCTAGACTTCCGTCTCTCGATCCGCCTCTAGATGTCGCGTCAGCATGGATTTCTCGTGTGACACATTGAGACCATGCATGCGGCTGAACGTCATTTATTACAGGGTCAAATCTTGTTTTCTCATGCGGTGGAAAGAGTGGTATGCGAACATGCTGTATGTGCAGACGATCCACCAAATCTATAACATTCGGAAATGGATACGTCCGTCCGTCCGTCCGTCCGTCCGTCCGTCCGTCCGTCCGTCCGTCCGTCCGTCCGTCCGTCCGTCCGTCCGTCCGTCCGTCCGTCCGTCCGTCCGTCCGTCCGTCCGTCCGTCCGTCCGTCTCGTCGTCCGTCCGTCCGTCGTCCGTCCGTCCGTCCGTCCGTCCGTCCGTCCGTCCGTCCGTCCGTCCGTCCGTCCGTCCGTCCGTCCGTCCGTCCGTCCGTCCGTCCGTCCGTCCGTCCGTCCGTCCGTCCGTCCGTCCGTCCGTCCGTCGTCCGTCCGTCCGTCCGTCCGTCCGTCCGTCCGTCCGTCCGTCCGTCCGTCCGTCCGTCCGTCCGTCCGTCCGTCCGTCCGTCCGTCCGTCCGTCCGTCCGTCCGTCCGTCCGTCCGTCCGTCCGTCCGTCCGTCCGTCCGTCCGTCCGTCCGTCCGTCCGTCCGTCCGTCCGTCCGTCCGTCCGTCCGTCCGTCCGTCCGCTAGGTATTAGCGTTACAATTCTAAACACTTTCTAAACATGTTTAGCATCCTTGATTACTAAATGTCCACTGACAGTTCGTTTCGCAGTCGAGGCGACGTTGCGCCAAAAAGAATCGCTTCTTCGTGATGTCCGCGTACATTAGTTCCATCAAGTAAGTCAGAGCCAAACTACGAAGACATCTGTACGTAGACCCCAACACTTCGACCAGTATGGACGATTCGCGAGAGGCAGCCAATGCAAGCCTTTGCACACAGGTGTGAAGTGCCCATGCTCACTGGTGCGAGTCGTGTGTGAAGTATACATGCTCACTGGTGCGAGTCGTGTGTGAAGTATACATGCTCACTGGCGCGAGTCGTGTGTGAAGTGCCTACGCCTGTGGTGCGAGTCATTAGTCTGGCGGCCTTGTTCTCTTTGCGCCGCGAGCTGTGTGGGACAGCCGTAGTTTGAACATGGATGAATCCAGTTCCAGAATCCAGACACGTTCCTACTACCTACTACTACACCCGTTGTTGAGGGGAACTAATACAACTGCTTTTCTGCTTTGTTTCTACCACTGCTGAACTACGCTGCTGTATACAATTTCACGACGAACGTTACTCAGATGTTGAATCAACTAAGTGATCATATCAGAACGTCAATGCCCGATACAAAACTACATTACTTTCACCCGGCCTCAGCCATCCAACAATATGGTGATATCAATATATTAACAGTAGGGGTGGGCTCTATAGGCCAGAAAGGTAATGTACGACTCTAGACGAAGCAGCCTTTAACCACCATGCGAAATGAGTTTTTCTTTCTGACATGAGACATCGACGTTGTGAGATCATCTCTCAGATGCTCTCGTTTGTTCCTTTCCTTCCTTTATCTCGATATCATTCTAAGTCACGCGAAATTGTACAGATAACATAATAATAATACTTCTAATTATAATCATAATGATGCTGCTGCTGCTGCAGCAGCTGCTGCTGCTGCTGCTGCTGCTGTTGCTGCAGCTGATGGTGGTGGTAACATGTTGGTCAAAGTTGACCTCTATATTTGGTACAATACCTTTTGGATAATCATGTCAAATCATTTGTGAACGTTATTAGCAATGCACAATCTTATTGATAGGAAGCCTCATGCACGCATGCGTGCTCGCCAGCATGAAAAATGCATGAACACGCGCGAACATGTCATGCCTTTATCTTCATACAAAGCGAATAAGATCTTATTAAATGTTTACGGACATGAACTATGGCAATCATTCTACAAACACAAACGTATACTATTCGCGTAAATCGTTGCGCACAGTAGTTATGCTTTGTTTGTTAGTGTGGCTTTTCTGTCCTTTCGTATACCTTTTTCACAAAGGCCCCATAACTGCGGAGCGACTAGTGCGACCTATATCGTTCGCAGCGCCATCTGGAGTGTCGCATTGCCAAACAGCGCAACAGCTGTGGCTTCTACCCACACTACAGCGGCATCTTTGGCCAGATCACAACTGTTCCGTTATCTTCACCGCCATCCAGTGCAGCGGCGCACTCCAATCTTTCTGCAACAACTCAGATCTGATGCACGTTTGCGATAAGGTATTCCTGACTTATCGGAGGTGTGACAGGGGCAATGGCTGACCGACG
>JAODUO010000552.1:67500-75000 GCA_025642075.2 Ridgeia piscesae
CTTAGTGCTAGAACAGTGGAACTATTACCAAGTTCCTCCTTTGGGCGGGGTCCGTCTTAGTGCTAGAACAGTGGAACATATTACCAAGTTCCCCTTTGGGCGGGGACCGTCTTGTGTAGAACGTGGAACATATTACCAAGTTCCTCCTTTGGGCGGGGACCGTCTTAGTGCTAGAACGTGGAACATATTCCAAGTTCCCCTTTGGGCGGGGCACCGTCTTAGTTAGAACAGTGGAACATATTACCAAGTTCCTCCTTTGGGCGGGGACCGTCTTAGTGTAGAACAGTGGAACTATTTCCAAGTTCCTCCTTTGGGCGGGGCACCGTCTTATACTAGAACAGTGGAACTATTACCAAGTTCCTCCTTTGGGCGGGGCACCGTCTTAGTGATAGAACAGTGGAACGTATTACCAAGTTCCTCCTTTGGGCGGGGACCGTCTTAGTGTAGAACAGTGGAACGTATTACCAAGTTCCTCCTTTGGGCGGGGCCGTCTGGCTAGAACAGTGGAACGTATTACCAAGTTCCTCTTTGGGCGGGGTACCGTCTTGGTAGAACAGTGGAACTATTACCAAGTTCCTTCTTTGGGCGGGGTACCGTCTTAGTGTAGAACAGTGGAACGTATTACCAAGTTCCTTCTTTGGGCGGGGTACCGTCTTAGTGCTAGAACAGTGGAAGTATTACCAAGTTCCTCTTTGGGCGGGGTACCGTCTTAGTGCTAGAACAGTGGAACGTATTACCAAGTTCCTCTACCGTCTTATGTAGAACAGTGGAACGTATTACCAAGTTCCTCTTTGGGCGGGGACCGTCTTAGTGCTAGAACAGTGGAACGTATTACAAGTTCCTCCTTTGGGCGGGGTACCGTCTTAGTGCTAGAACAGTGGAACGTATTACCAAGTTCCTTCTTTGGGCGGGGTACCGTCTTAGTGCTAGAACAGTGGAACGTATTACCAAGTTCCTCCTTTGGGCGGGGTACCGTCTTAGTGCTAGAACAGTGGAACGTATTACCAAGTTCCTCCTTTGGGCGGGGTACCGTCTTAGTGCTAGAACAGTGGAACATATTACCAAGTTCCTCCTTTGGGCGGGGTACCGTCTTAGTGCTAGAACAGTGGAACATATTACCAAGTTCCTCCTTTGGGCGGGGTACCGTCTTAGTGCTAGAACTGTGGAACATATTACCAAGTTCCTCCTTTGGGCGGGGCACCGTCTTAGTGCTAGAACAGTGGAACATATTACCAAGTTCCTCCTTTGGGCGGGGTACCGTCTTAGTGCTAGAACAGTGGAACATATTTCCAAGTTCCTCCTTTGGGCGGGGCACCGTCTTAGTACTAGAACAGTGGAACGTATTACCAAGTTCCTCCTTTGGGCGGGGCACCGTCTTAGTGATAGAACAGTGGAACGTATTACCAAGTTCCTCCTTTGGGCGGGGCACCGTCTTAGTGCTAGAACAGTGGAACGTATTACCAAGTTCCTCCTTTGGGCGGGGTACCGTCTTAGTGCTAGAACAGTGGAACGTATTACCAAGTTCCTCCTTTGGGCGGGGTACCGTCTTAGTGATAGAACAGTGGAACTATTACCAAGTTCCTTCTTTGGGCGGGGTACCGTCTTAGTGATAGAACAGTGGAACGTATTACCAAGTTCCTTCTTTGGGCGGGGTACCGTCTTAGTGCTAGAACAGTGGAACGTATTACCAAGTTCCTCCTTTGGGCGGGGTACCGTCTTAGTACTAGAACAGTGGAACGTATTACCAAGTTCCTTCTTTGGGCGGGGTACCGTCTTAGTGCTAGAACAGTGGAACGTATTACCAAGTTCCTCCTTTGGGCGGGGTACCGTCTTAGTGCTAGAACAGTGGAACGTATTACCAAGTTCCTCCTTTGGGCGGGGTACCGTCTTAGTGCTAGAACAGTGGAACGTATTAACAAGTTCCTCCTTTGGGCGGAGTACCGTCTTAGTGATAGAACAATTTAACATATTTCCAGGTTCCTCCTTTGAGTTTGACGATACGTTTTTCTCGATACTGCTCTGACCTTAGTTTCGAAGGATGTAGGGGCTATAACTGTTGACTCACTAATAAACAAATTGTGCAATTAATTATGCAGACCGTAACTTGACATACAATTGACTATAGCCATACCATCTTGTTCAGGATCCAGCGTTATGCAAAGAAAAAAGGAGTTGGTAGACAATTAGCTGACTATCCAACGACATTATAACAATTTATCTAATGCATGCAAACATATAATAATGCTCCCCAAGGTAGATCCCACATCAGCAACATTATCCATAAAAAGCAATTAATATTATTTGTGGATTTCGTGAACTATTGAAACAACAAACATATTCGCTAGGCTATCGACGAAAACAAACAACAAAAATACTGACAAAAACAACAACAACAACAACTATCATACAGTAATTTGTATTTTAACAAGTCGATATATTATAAGTTCGAGAGGGTTTTCTATCCAATGTTCTCCCGATCTAGCATACTTCTATATCTTCTAGACTCCGACGACTGGGCTGCATTGACAACTTTACGGATATCGGACAAAGATAACGGGATTGGCAACGGTTATAGCGCTACACACTGTTAAGCTGTAATAGTGATTACCCGTTAAATGCAACGAATACCGGCAAGATTAAAGTTGATGGGCCAGCCGCGTCATATTTCAAACATAAACCTTTTCATTTGCAAACAGATAAAGATAGAGCGGTTCGCGGTAGGTATTGTCAACTGCAGTGCGCCTATTTGGTGACGAGACTTTTCCTAAACGGAAAGCGTAATAGGGCCTTTATGTAGTTGTAGTCCAGATAAGATGAGTAGATTAAGACCTGAAGCCGTTTTGTCATAATCTCATTCAGATGCCTCGTTTGTCAGCGATCACTGCGTCACAAGGCCACAACTAAACTGGATCACGTCATTGTCAGCGTCATCAGAAACTGTTGTAGGAGCCACATAGACCCGATCAGATTGAAGCACGTAGTCGAAGGTCTGGGAAAGTAGTGCACATATGTTGACGATGACCAGTGAAAATGACCAGTGAAAATCATTGTGTGTGTATGCATTTGTGTGTGTGTGTGTGTGTGTGTGTGTGCGGTGCGTGCGTGCTGTGGTGGTGTGTGTGTGTGTGTGTGTGTGTGCGTGCGTGCGTGCGTGCGTGCGTGCGTGTGTGTGGTGCGTGGTGGTGGTGTGTGTGTGTGTGTGTGTGTGTGTGTGTGTGTGTGTGTGTGTGTGTGTTTTATTACATATGAACATATTTAAATGTGATCTCTTGTAGTATTCCACAGCTCAACGATTACAGATTTGCAAATAGAATAGCTGCAATGCGCACATCGACCTGTCTATAATAAACAATATTTGTTTTTGTTGTTGCTGCAATACAGTTTAATAGTACGAAACTGGCATATCAGATCAGATCAGATAAGATATTATCTTATTAATTGTATGATATCGCGCTGAAAACGCATTAATGGTATTATTTAATTGACACCATCTGAACCAGGATCGATATCATCGAAACAAATTAATTGTATTTATCATATGGAATACTGGAGAAATATGAATCAACGTGGCAAACGGAAACATGTTTTGATTAAACTAGAACATCGATGCATCAACTGGCGCATGGATCCCAAATGATCCGGAATTAAATTAATCTGCCGCTATTATTTCGCAGTAGGTTTGTGAAATTTAAAACGAATAATTATTTCCAAGTTTTTCATGTTTTCAGTTTTTTTTGTAACAAAAGATTATTCTCTGTACTACCATGGCTGCAGCAAGCTAGCCTTGATGACTGCATGTTATGGTACTGTACGAAACGGCGTTCCGTTGTCGTTAGGATCCGCAACAAACAGTGCATAAAATGTAAACTGCCCTAACGGACATGTTGTAGTGTAATGGCGAGGTTTACTCAATTTTTTCTTTTGACTAGCGTGGTATTAAATTGATAGAGTAGGTTCATTTCATCAACTTTTTAAAGGCGTCGAAAGCAGAACGTTTTAATGAATTTTAACTGTCACAAATCTATCCAATACGGAAACCTCGTTGACTGACACATGCGCAAATAGTTTCGCCGCCTAGTGATTATTTATTACTTACGTTGCCTGACTGCATCCGGTTGTTGGACTTGCGTGGCGTGGCGGCTCGTGAGTGCCTACAAAATCATCAGGTGTGATAAATTATAGACAAATAATGACCAAATAAAGAGGCACACTATTAGTATATGTGTAAGATGTAGTAATCTCTCATATAAATCAAAAGTAAACATACCGGGCTGAGTCGAGAAGATCGTATAGATTTCGGTAATATTTGAAGGATGTTATGCTAATTTGTACTCTAGTAGTGAGATGCCAGACAGTCAAATTGATCTCCTGGACATGGTGATTTCAGCGATATGCGCTTAATTGTGTGCGTGGGTGTTTGTGTGTGAATGTTAACTTTGAGAGGTGTCACCACCGACACAACCAATGTGAATGAATGAAATATGTGTCTACTACCGCCTATGTAATTACTGTTTATTTTATTGATTTTGTACTGGCCACAAGACAATGTTCTCTTGTTTGAGAAATAAAAAAAACTATCATGTATCTTGTAAGTGCAATGTGCATCTAGTTTAGTCTGCCTTATGGCACGCCCATACTTATAATTATAGTTATTATGAAGTAAACAAAAAAGAACAGTTAAACGTATGAATTATTGCTGTTATGTTATCGGCCGTCAACCATTTGGCTTCAGCACTGGCGTCAGATCGTTTGTCAAAAAACCTGTATTGTCTTAAACTGCACACAACTACACTTGCGCCGAAAACAGAGAGTATATTTAATTTTAAGCGCACAACAGGAAACAACATCCAAAATTGGCGAAACAGTAGGTGCATGTTGCAGGTTTAATTATTCTGCAAAATTGGTGTTGCAATCATGCACACCATTCAACAATTGTAGGCGTTAGTGAAGGAAACTGGCAGCTAGACTAAACTATATCTTGATAACACGGCTTCATACCATTTTGATTTCTAACTAGATATGAATTTGTATACGCATCAAACAGATTTACCTATTAGTGTGCGTTTACAAAGAACAGTTATAGCAGCTGTTATAGAACGTGTTAAAAAAAGCTTGACGATGGCCGAATGACACTTGGTACCACTACTAATGGCTGTTTTTTACTATTGAGGATCAGCCCATTTCAACTGAGATCTCCGGGATCTCTATTGTCACCCACCTGTAGAGAGATACACGCACAATACTGATAAATAACAATATTATTGTTCTTTCCTCATCTGATATTATTATCACATATGCCCCACGCGTAGACACACACACACACACACACACACACACACACACACACACCACACACACACACACCACACACACACACACACACACACACACACACACACACACACACACACACACACACACACACACACACAAACACACTCACGTGAAATATATAATGTGGGGAATGTAAAGGAAAGGTGGACACAGATGGACAGACGGAGTGACACACACAGACTCACGCCCGCGCCCGCACGCGGATGGGCGGGTAACGTAGAGGGAGGTAGAGGGGGGGGGAGAGGGAGGCAGATTGAGATAGATGGAGATATGGAAAGAGAGGGATGGAGGGAGGGCACGGCTGGGGGGAGAGTAAGTTAGGTGACCGGGACAGGGATTGAGAGATTCAAACGTCAGCAGATTAAAGGTGTCGCCCCATCCACAGAATCCGGGTAATAATCGGAACATGGTAGTATTTAAACCATTGTTGTTGTTGTACAAGGACAACACAGAAAGGATTATGCTGTAGTATATGTATATCTCAAACCGTAACGATGACGTCATGTTTCAGGTTGTTTGGTCCCTTCTTCAACTCGGGAACACCGTTGGTGTTTGCCAGCAGGATGTTGTAATCGGAGCTGGTTGCATTCCCCGCGTCTTTGAAGGCGAGTAACATCTTTGTTTGTCTCATTAGCGGTCATTTATATTATGCGTTATGTTCTCAAACATTATCCTATTAAAAAGTGTCAATCGTCTGACTGCGGGTACGTTAATATCTATTTGGGGGTCATTCACCGTATTGTTGGAAGGTTGGTTTTAGATTTACGACATGAGAAATAGATTACCGTCTTCAAGCATCACGAATATTCCAGTCGTTTTGTCAATGTGTTTGCTTTACTGGTAGGCCTATACTGGGGTAGCTCCACGTTGGATAGCGAATAAAGCATTAGCACTACCCATTTTATTACATGATGCCTGAACGATTGGTACATTTTGCGTTATACGTTGGTATATTTAGCGTTATGCGATTACTGGATATATACTATATACATAGAGAATATAAAAAAACCGAACGAGCGGTGCGAACTATAGGTGACATTTAAACATGTTTTATTCATGAAATTTGCTGCGGAATTTGCGTTCTTTTCAAGCACGTGTCTTGTTTACTGGGCACCCTTCACCAAGCTGACGAAACTACTACTAAAGTATGACTGAGTCGTACCTCATAGGTTCCACTTGGAAGGTCGTTTGGTACATATACGGCGTTACGTACAATGATTGTGTTGCTGGCAACCACGTCTTCAAGTCGCAGTTAAGACCAACGAAATAGAAGAGAAGAGAAGAGAACAATTTGTATGTAACTTAACACATTTTCTTACAAGAAACACTGAGTTTCGTATCAAAGAAAATAATACATCGGCTTACTAATTTGACCATGTTCGTGAATATTATACTCATACCAACAATCTTCCACTATGATAATAGTTGATTATGAAAATATTGCCCTGACAAAACGCGTTTGATTATTAAATGTAAATAGGTATAATTAACATTAGAGACCCACATTTTTTTGTTTTTAGATTATTGCAAACTTGATACTAGTCTAGAACATGTAATGTAGATCAATCTTTCTGCCGTTGATTCTAACAAAACGCTACCTCACAGCCTGCGTGACAGTCACTGTTAGTGGTGGACCTACTGCAATACGACATGTCACTCAGTGATATACGATATCATAGCCAAGCCGAGTTCGTGATGTGTCTGCTTGAGTTTACTTCAAAATATATGTCGTGGGTCAGTACGGTGGTGTCGTTGTTGTGTACCACTGCCGTGACATTATACCACTGACCTGATTTTGTCTTGCAGTATCATATTGAGCGTTTTCTGTTTTATAGGGGCGGCATATCCCGTGTTCTCAAGCTCTAGATAGAAGCAGCATGTACGTCTTTGATGCAGGCGATTTGGGGGAGTGTCTGGGGAATCGATAAAGAAATCATACTAAAATGCATCGGCTACTTACTAGTTCGGAACACATATTTTGATTGTATGTGTGTGTGTGTGTGTGTGTGTGTGTGTGTGTGTGTGTGTGTGTGTGTGTGTGTGTGTGTGTGTGTGTGTGTGTGAGAGAGAGAGAGAGAGTGCGTGCGTACGTGCGTGCGTGCGTGCGTGCGTGCGTGAGTGCGTGCGTGCGTGCGTGTGTGTTCTGACGCTTTTAACTAATAGGTT
>JAODUO010000552.1:80000-157500 GCA_025642075.2 Ridgeia piscesae
TACTCAGATCAAATATATCACCCCATACATTGAGTCCGGTCTTCAAGCCTTCAAGAATATACTGCTAAAAACTGATATTTCACTGTCCATTATTGTCATAGTGCAATTCATTTACCGGTACTCCTGAAAAGTCGGGGCGCACGGGTCCATATTTTTGAGGTAGTGGACACCACGTGGTATTTTTGGTTGTCCTGTATTTCATTAAACTTCAAACCCTCACGAATATTCCAGAGGGCAACCCTCTCAAATCAGTGTACCTCGCTCAGAAAATGGCGCTTATATCCAGGCCCTTAATGGCCACGTTGTATATATTTCTCTTTCCACATTTTCACAGTAACTGTATAGCAACAAACTTAAGAATAGTAACACATATTCAAGAATGACGAGAACTAATATCTGTGGCAATATCTTGCTTGTTGATATGTTTATTTTTCAAGATGCCAGATACAAAACATTGGACAAAATAACGACAAATCAGTTCGGTTTCGCAGTTGACATCACAAAAAAAGGAGTCATAGTTACCTTAGTATGCAATCAGTACACTTATGTAACATATCAAAATGATGTACATTCATTTACCTACCAAATATTGCCAATAAATCGGCGTGGATATCATTGATTGTATCATTTTCGCGTTCCTTAGGGTAATATACTATTAAAGACAGAGTACTGATGCATAACCTACAGCTGGTTATTAATGCGATGTTTGTTAAGACAACATAAAATTATGATAACACGCATTATTCGAAAATAAAAACATAAGAAGGTGTTACTCAATCACATATTAAATATTGTTCTGAGTCATCTGTGTCACAGCCATTGTTTTCAACAAGAACATGTATTACTCGCCCACATTTGGTATCGTTCCCTTTGCAGCACAACGCGGTAGTTGGAATTTAGCGCCTGAACAATTACAAGGGTATTTGCTGACGACACGCAACTTTGTGTAAGTTCTGGTAATGGCGGCACCGTCAAAGATACTGGTACCAAATGTGTGGAACCCATCTTCCAACCGATATCTAAGAATTTCTCCTTCATCTTCAAGTGAGTCTCTTTCAGCACAGCTGTCAACCATCATGCCTTACAGCCATGACGCATCGATCCATTTGACTCAAATAAAGCTTGCGGTACCTTAGAACATTCATATTCTCCGATGGTTTCCTCAAGATTGACATCTTCCCCAACAGCATTCTGATGAACAAGGCATATCAGCATGACAACTTCATTGATCAGCTGCTACGTCTGCTTCTGCGGTACAGTAAGATGTTTTTGAGGATGCAGGTCTTCAAATATGCTGTCATGTACCTTTTGGACTTTGAGTTGTCATTCAAATATTTCTGGAGCTCAGTTTTTTCTTCTTCACAATTGCCTGCACGGCGAGATGCCATGAATCTGATAAGAATGTCAATCGTCTTGCTGTAGGTTCTACAGAAGACTTGGGTAGGCGACGTCGTGCTTTCTTCATCGTAGATGACCATCTGATCATGTAGTTTGAATAAGGAGTCAAAAGGAAGCGAGTTTCATTAGTGTTTGATCCATCGTTTTGCAATATGCACAGTATGTCGCAAATGGTTTGTAAGTCACCAGCCAGTCCACTGAGTTATGCATCACCATTCCTTTCCAGATGCCATTGTTCAAATGCATCCGTGTGTATATTAGCCATTGTCTCCCATAGTAATTTATGTTCGCGCATACTTTGGTAGTAATCCCATGTTGAAGCAAAACCTTTGTTAGCCGTTCCTTGTTGCATAAACCAGTTTCAGTAAGGATCTCTTCAGAGTCACTGCTACACATAGTTTTTCCAACTGCGCCCATAACGTTTCCAGTGAGATGAAACTACACACACATATGACAATAAGATACCAATGTCATCATCAGGGAGAGCTTGCTCCCGTAGCCAATTCGAAATATTATGCAAAGTTTGATCAGCCATAACTACTGTGTGTTTCAGCCCAAACTTATTGGCCAGCGTTGCTGCATATTCTAAGCGGATCTATTTGACCAGAATGGTCATTAAACCATATATAAAGCATGTGGCTGGCACTGTTGACGCCAGTGTTGTGAAGAAAGCATTCCAACCTTGACAGTGGTTGCTTTCGAGCTCTACTTTCTTTGTGTGTGACGAAAGTCAAAATTGCCATGCCACAATCATCAACTGGAAGTATTGACACATATGTTGCATATCTACAGTCCTCGTCTTTTCAAGTGATCTGGCTTGACGTTTTTCGCACAAAGAAATTTAGCGTGGTTTAATTGGAGAAGGTATGGCGCTCGACAACAAAAGTTTCAATTCGTTATGATGATAAAAGTGCGAAAATCTTTGTCATTGCCGTCACCAAATTGTTATCTTCAACAATCAAAATAGCTTATGCAGACGACAAATTACCGTTTTTTATATGTCAACAATAGTGCTGTCACATACTATATAATTGGTGATCGTAAGTGTCCGTTGTTTTTTATGTTGTTAGTTTCGTATTTATTGTCGGTAAAACACGGTGCACACCAAAACAAGTTAAAACGACTGATACGCTGTAATACATTTCATTCAAACTATATAACATACCTCATGTATTTGAAAACAAGAATACATTATATTTAATTTACATATTAGACGCAACGTATATATATATTCAAGTTATTCCAGAGATGATGTTAAAATCTAACGTCAAACGAAAATGAGGGGGAGAAGTATACACTGTATGATGATTCAAGAACAAGTGATGTTCAGATATATTTTACAAGTATGTGGAATAAATCAAATGAATGGGGATACCTTTGATATGTTAACCATATATTTTGAATATGTAGTATAAAGTGACTACGGTACGTTTATATGAAATCGACGACAAAACGGAAATGTTTCTCTAATTATTCTTCAATTGTTTATTTCTCGTTGCCTTAAAAATATATACATTTCTATAATATATCTGTGGTCTTTATTCCTCTCACCATTCCGGATATATTTTGGTACAGAAACTAGCTAAATTAATTAAATAAACTATGAGTGTTTCATAATTAGCCAGTGTGACTTAACGGTCATTCAGACACTTTCAGGCCGGAATATAAGTGTAATTTTCAAGTGCCGTGTTGTGTTGCTTGGACCTACGATGGGAAAAATACCAAATATGGGCGAGTAATACCTGTTCGGTCTCTTGGTGAAAACAATGGCTGTGAACAGAGTGACACAGATGACTCAGAACAATGTTTAAGATGTGATTGACTAACACCTTGATGTGTTTTTATTTCGACTAATACGTGTTATCATAATTTTATATTGCCTTAACAAAATCGCATTAATAACCAGCTGTAGGTTATGCATCAGGACTGTCTTTAATAGTGAATTATTAACCTAAGAAACGTGAAAATTAAACAATCAATGGATTTCACTCCGATTTGCGTCACGTCACGATTGCGCAAGACTTAGAGGGCGGGGTACATGTTTGGCTCGTGATTGCGTATAACGTAGCACTATTTTATTATTGCTTTGCAATATTCAATAGCTAAATGAATGTGCATCATTTTGATATTTACATAAATATATTGATTACGTATTAAGGTAATTATAACTCTTGTTGTGTGATGTCAACTGCGAAACCGAACTGATTTTTCGATATATTGTCTAATGTTTTGTACTTGGCTTCCTAAACAATAAACGTATCAATACGATATTGTCATAAATATTAGTTCTCGTCATTCTTGATTATATGATACTGCACATCAGTTTGTTGTTATATATTTACTGTGAAAATGTGGAAAGAGAAATATATGCAACACGGCCATTCAGAGACCACATAGGCCTGAATGTAAATGCAATTTTCGGAGTGAGGTACACTGATTTGAGAGGGTTGCCCTATGGTGGAATATTATTAAGGAGGGTTTGAAGTTTAGAAAACGACAGGGCAACCAAAAATAGCACTATGTGTCCACTTCGACCCCCGTGCGCCCCGACTAGTGTGTTGTACGCTACGTATAACGCATACCGTCACAGTGACGTCATGTTTCAGGTTGTTTAGTCCCTTTTTCCTCTCGGGAACGCCGTTGGTGTTCGCCAGCAGGATGTTATAATCAGAACTGTCTGGACTCACCGCGTCTTTGATGGCAAGTAACATCTGCAAGGCATACATTTGTCTCATTAGCGATTGGTAAGGTATGCTATAAGTGATGTTCTTACACATCACCTTATTATTATCATCAACCTTCAGAACAAGAGCATGTCGTTTACTGCAGCATTAAATACTCCTTAGACGCAATGATGTGACCATTGCATTGATAGGTAAATTGATAGATCACCAATTGATTGCGTGCTAGGTTGATTGCTTGTGATAGCATTGCGTGCACTGAGGGCATTTGTTTAATGTGTTCGCCTTACATATAGCTATTATGGCCTGAATTACAAGAAAAAATATTGCATACAATTGACTTTGAAGTAAACCGAAGCGCTAGTTGGTAGCATTACCATTTTAGTTACAAGGTGCCTGAACGATTGGCATATTGCTACTCCATTGTTGCTACGTTTCTTTAACATTTGTATAGGAGATTTCTGACACAATAAGCGTCATGCAAGTTATTGAATGTGTGTGTGTGTTGTGTGTGTGTGTGTGTGTGTGTGTGTGTGTGTGTGCGTGCGTGCGTGCGTGCGTGCGTGTGCGTGCGTGCGTGCGTGTGTGTGTATGTGTGTGTGTGTGTGGGGGGTGTGTGCGTGCGTGCGTGCGTGCGTGCGTGCGTGCGTGCGTGCGTGCGTGCGTGCGTGCGTGCGTGTGTGTGTGTGTGTGGTGTGTGTAAGTAGTGCTAAAATAAAACAAATAAATGGTTAGCGTTGATGACTTTGATCTAGAAGATGGATAACATTCCACATTCCAAAATGTTTTATAGAAAACGTTAGCACCTGAATTTGTGTCATTTTCATGCATATGACAAACCTATTATTGAATTAAGACTGAATCGTACCTCGTATGCTCCAGTTGGGAGGTCTTTAGGTACGTACACGGCATTATGTACAATGATTGCATTGCCTGGCACCCACGTCTTCAAGTCGTATTTAAGACCCACAGAGTATAGATCTCCGCTGAAGGCAAATATTAAAATGCAACTTAAAGGACTATCTTGCAAGAAGAATTGGGTTTTGTAATAACGAAAGTAACATATCAGTATAATAAGTTGATTGTGCTCACGGATACGAACGTATCACAACAGTCATCAATTAGTCCATTTGACAGCCACATGTGTTCAATATAATTGTTCGAATCCTTGAACTATTTTTTTATTTAGACTTGTATAGGATGTTACTATAAATTTAGCTTGGTTGCCAAAACACAACTTTGGGCAACTCTGGTAAGTTGCATAAATCCAAGATGGCGACTGGTCATATTTTCAAAAATAGCTTTAGAACTACTTGTCCTAGAATGATACCTCTTATTAGTGTTTTTGGTACGTAAATTCCATTTCTGATGTGACAGTTTAGTTCAAAGTCTAAAGCAGAATCTGAAGGTCAAGTTTGCATTGAAAACGGCGCATATTCAAACATATTCCACTAAGACACATGTCAAAAATGTCCCTCGCGCGCAGCTGATACAATAAATTACACAAATTTCCAAACGTAAGTTACGTAAGTATCCACCTCGTGTTTTCAAAGTTGATGACTATTTCCGGCCGCTCGATAAGAAGACCGTGTGGATGTTTACAAATAACTGAATATGTCAATCAACCTCGGTGGAATGCAGAATGGTTTCACAATCGTTACGTCACCTCTCAAAGAAACGAAATAGCTAAATAGTGTTCTGTTGAGTTCATAAGTTCAAATTTAGATCAGACAAGGCCTATATGTATTGCATCAATCCAGGGAAATCTGAGTCACTATACAGATGGTACCGAGAAAATCATTGTCTGTGATAAGCACCAATATGTTTCTGCCAAGGATCACAAGCGAATACGGTGGGCGGGTGAAAGTACCATTATCTACGAAGTCTCCATCACCTGCCCAGGATATGAAATCCAAAAAAGCAAGAATAACAAACGGAACCTGGCACGCATGTTGTCTACTTTCAATGCAGGGGATAACTAACTTGTGGTGGAGGAGACTAGTGACGATGCAGAGTTAGGTCATGACGAAGCGGACATCACTATGATATACTATCTGATTGATGTTGCCAACTCGGGTAAAAGCGAGATCCGTGTACTTACAGACGATACAGGTATATTTGTCCTACTGGTCTATTGGGCTCTCAGAAGGAACTGCAGTGCTAGGTGCAGATGGACTAGAACGATGGAATAGAATAGTGCTGCATATCAATGCCACCTGAGCTGACCTAGGCCCACAGTGTTTGCAGTTGGTGGGCATGCAGTCCCTCAGTGGGTGCCATACGACCTCGTCTCATATGTCAAAGGCAAAATCAACCCCGTAAACACCTTGCTCACAGGGAATTTCCCAGGTTTAGATGATGTATTGGGGCAGGTGGACGTCACAGAGCGGACACTATGGAATCTGCTCGCTTCACTGTTCATCAACAATATGAAAAGTCCTAAAGTCAAAGCCCTGCCTCCAACATCAACTAACCTGTTACAGCACGTTCTGCGGGCCCATCTGCTGGTCAGCTGGTCATGCTGTGGACTGCGGCAGACCAGCAAACCCTGCCTTATGAGTCAGCCGATATAACACAGTTCGGCTAGGAAACCGTGGTGGCGTCCCCACTCCTATTATTGCTTAGGGTGACCTAGGACCACTGTGTGATGCGATTCGTTCCGAGTGAAGGGCACATGACAAGAATTGTACCATTGAGGTATGTGGCTGCCACAAAGAACATCTCTCATGCACCCACCTCAGTGGGGCAATTCTTGTCCTGTGCCCTACACTCGCAACGGATGGAGATGAGGAGGGTTTTGAGATTTAGTGGACCTGATTACCTAGATGACGAGTGGGATTAGGGAAAGGATCATTACAAAGATTACTAGGCGTTATCAACAGTTACTACAACAGCGTAAACCGTATGCATATCACATCTTGTGTAAAACTGTCTTGTATCGTTTGTTATGGATATTGTTGTAAATTCCTACAATGACTGTCACTCACACGTAATTATTTAATGCAAGAATTTCCCTCACAGAGAAATATGGATGCCGATGTTTCTTGCACTACACATTATGAGTAACATATTTCAAATAATACAAACTATAATTAATTATTGTTTTTTTTTTCATGAACAAATGAGTCAACTGTCGTAAGATTGTCCAGTTATGTTCATGAACAAACACAAATATAATTTACCAGAAGTTTCCTTTTATTGCTACACTTGAACTTCAGCGTTGTGTTTGATCTTGAAATGAAAACGTAACATAAAAATGGATTCTACGTACCAAAACAAAACCTAAAAACATGTATCATACATAATTCTAGACAAGTTGTTCTAATATATTTTGTTAAGATATGCCCAGTCGCCATCTTGGATATATGCAAATTGCCAGAGTTGTCCAAAATTGCCGTTTGGGCAACCAAGCTGAATTAGTTCTAGGATCCGATACAAGTCTAAATCAGCAACAAAGTTCATGGATTAAAACATTTCTAGGTTCACATTTCAAATGGACTCGCTTATGACGTAAGCCAATCAGACAACACGTGATTGTGGAAACATTACATTGACAAAAAGAATGGTGATCAGATGTGGATGAATATAATTTACATAACATACCTAGTAGATTTTAATTATCGAAACACGTTGGAAATCTAGAATATGTAATATGCTTCTGCCCTTAATTATAACATTGCTTACCATCAATGCCATCCGATTTATTATTTGTAAATCTGAAGTATTTTCAGAACATTTGTCGTGAGTCATTGCGACTTTCTACGTTGATGTGTTTTGCTGCATGACATTACATCACTAACCTGGTCTTGTCTCTGAGCATGATATTGACCGTTTTCTGTTTGATAGGAGCGGCATATCCCATGTTCATCAGTTGTAGGTAGAAGCAAAATTTACCACCTTGGTACAGTCGATTTGGTAGTATTGCCTGGAGAATAGAAAACGTCATGACATGAAAGTGCATCATATTATATGACACCGTTCTCATCCAGAGAACCTTGATGGTGTGTGTGTGTGTGTGTGTGTGTGTGTGTGTGTGTGTGTGTGTGTGTGTGTGTTTTATGTGAGTGTGTGTGTATGTGAGTGCGTGCGTGCGTGCGTGAGTGATCGCTTGATATGGTGCAAGGGGAAATATGCATGCATTTTATACATTCTTGTCTAATTTTTATTTTTAATAATCAAATTAGCCATACACTACATAGTACAACATATGTTGCCCATTTCAATTTCAAGTTAATACGTATTATGGTGTACACTCGTATTTTTGTGGAAGAATAGGCACTGTATTAATTCACGTATAAGAACGTAATAAGTAAAATCAAAATGTTCATGAATAAGTAAAGTATATATATATATATATATATATATATATATATATATATATATATATATATATATTATATATATACACTGTATATACTTGTATGAACATGTTACCTTCTTCAGCACAAGTCTGTAACCAAGATGTCGGTGGATGTCATCGAAGCATCCGTCCTTCTTCCAGCTGTTTATGACGTCTTCGTGGTAGTCTTGGTTGAGGTATGAGAAATGTAACTCCCGCAGCTCCTTAGTGGCCGTGGGACACTTGTATCTGCAATACCATGTGCGCTAACGTATAGTATATAATATCCTCACTTAAATAATAACGTACCTTTACTTGAATTTACATTAAGCAAAGTTACTGATTGTCCTTCAATATTAAACATATCAAAATATACCTTCAAAAAACATCACCCATACACCAATGTATGCAATAATATATGTTCAATATATGACTCAATCAAGTTTCAAGCTGAAGTTTACTCATTCAACTTCCGTTATATCAATAAGATGAGGCGTTATCTCCCAATGACGACAAAGGAACGGGTCGTCGAAGCCGTTATTATATCACGACCATACTAATGTACACCCTGTTGCTCTGACAACTGTGGAACAGGTTGATTCATTCAAATACCTCGGTGTTATATTAGATGAAAAATTGTCATTTACAGAGCATGTTACAGCCGTGCAAAAGAAGTCTCAGCAGCGACTGCACGTTCTTCGAAAGTTACGAGCTTTCTATGTTGATCCACTACTTCTTCTACGCCTTTACCGTAGCATAATTGAGCCTCTCTTAACCTACTGCAGCATTTGTTACTACCCTGCTCTTTCTGTGAAAAACTGTAACAGGCTTCTGAAAATCTCACATGTTTCTGCCAAGATCATTGGTTTACATACACCAAAGCTCTCCGAAATAATCGACGTTGCAATTTTGAAGAAAGCTCGAGCTGTCGCTACTGAGTCTGATCACCCGCTCTCTACGTTCTTCCATGTACTTCCGTCTCAAAGGAGATACCGTTGTATAAAATGTAAAACATGTCGCTATAGCAGGAGTTTTGTGCCGGTGGCCATTAGAATGTTGAATGCTAAATGAGTGATATTGATGTCACCCGGTTGAATTGTTCTTATAGTGTATACATCTGGAAATTCATTTGCATTTTATTGAGACCATCCCATATATTTTAGATGTGATCATGAGTTGTAAAATGCATATCCTTTTAAGAACAATAAAGTAAAGTGAAGTGAAGTGAAATATCATTATTCACATGACCTCATTTATTCTCACCTGCTCTTCGGTGCGTCGGCAGAGAGAGCACACGTCTCTCCTCCCATCACGGTGTACTTGGTGTCTGCCTGCATGTACGGGTACTCCACGGACTTGTCGTCGTATGTTCCGAAGTCGGTCGACGACGCCAGGAAACAGTCGTTGTGATGACCTAGAACGCAAAAACCTCAGCAAGTGATCACGGTGCAAACAGCAATAATGTTAACCTGTGTAACCTGGTCAGCTAATGAAAAATAGTAAAGGGAGAAGTAAAATGATTAGAAACATCCTGTGTAACAACGACAACAATCAGCCGCCTGTAAGGTTGTAATCAAAGACACAAAAACAATGAAACGTCGTCGAAACAATTAGCAGGAATATCTAAAGCGATAAAAGATATAATAGGGATACACCTAGAAAAAAACCATTACCGTCTATAATTGCTCGGTTTACATATTTTGCTAAAATAAAAACGTTATCAACTATTGTGGTAGTATCCGCCGAAGCAGCACTCAAGGTATTTATAATCTGACGACTAGAAACACAAAACCAGCAGTTGTATGGTGTTTCAATACCTTTATTTGGTTCTTTATATACATTAGATATTTGGCAACGTAATTGTGTATCTTTTATTTCGGCTGGTACAGACAATAGACAGTAGAGTCCAGTAACCAATATGATAACTTCATTGAAATTGCATTATAATAATTTGCCTTATGTATTGAAGCAATTATTCGACATATTTGTATTGTTGGGTTTGACATTTGCTGGCTTTTTCTTTGTCAACATATTCCTTACAACGATCTTTTGCTACATACTAACTAATTACTAAAGTTACTTTTTAAACGTATTTACGTATTTCATGTGTCGTATTGGTTTCTCTTACTCTGCCTCACCTATTCTTGATTTGTTTCCGTGCTTCTTCATCTCCTCCTCAGTTGTTGCCACAGTGTCGAAAATCATTCTCTTGAACTTCGGAGTTCGAACTTGCACCGAACTGTTAACACACCGCCGGCAGATTGAAATCACTTATGTGTATTATAGTGTATTGCAAACAGTTAACGCAAATTCGTTCTTTCGTCAGGATCCTTTCATATAGCCTGTTGTGAAGAAAAATAAGTTTCGTTAAGATTAATGTTTTGTTCACTAGTTATAACTACAATAATGACGGTTGAAATGCCTGTGATAGAGTATGCATATAATCACCTATTTGGCAAAAGGCAGAAGTGATTTTCCTTAACAGTAATATGTTATCCATAAATATAGTGCTCCATATCCACAGTTTAACCAAGTCAGACATCTTCTTGTGCACGACTACTACACACCACTTCAACGGGTTATTCTGTTTCGAACACATGACTACTAAGTTTGTTTTCGCTTCATATTAATCAGCTATCTGTGCGATATTCCCATCAAGACTGCGTTGTCCAACATCATATTACATCTATATATATATACATTTTGACGAGTTTATATATCAACTTTTTTCGCTTTATTTCTATTCATGACTGTCCACTAGTGTCATTCAACTGGGGTTAATGATGAGCAGTATGTGGATAGAAGCGTATTTTTATGAGTGAACCTCGCCAAGACATTGCACTCACATGCTGTTCGGTATGCTGTTTAGTAGAGCTTCCAAAACCTCGCCTCTGTCCTTCCACTGTTGCAGGGTGAGAGGGTCATACACGGCAGGATCACCAAAGTGGGTCGTGTAGTACCATTCACCTGCAAGAACAAATTGGGTCTTTAGGCTCTCATGTTAGCACACACTAGATGCTAATGTTCTGGTGGTCAGTGAACGGTGACGAAAATATATACAAATTGAATAATACAAACATTCACGATTGACTTAAGCCACATATTCAATAGTGTAACATATATCGAAAATCCTCCTTTCTTAGATATCACAGCACGTACTGATCAACATAACATTATTATTGATGTAAACGTGTTACGACAAAACACAACACTACGGCACCCACCCCATACGCCAATGAATCCTGCTTGGACCACGTCGATGACGTCTTCATAGTCTGTGAAGATTGGTGTTAGCTGATCGATGTGATCGATCATCCAGTCCTTCGTGGCGTCTCCGTAAGGAGCTTTCTTATTCTAGATAGATACAACATTGTAGATGCCATGTGATTAAACTGATAGTCATTGAGACAATTAGCGAGTACATGACATCCATTACTGTATCATAGCAATGGTCTTTGTCTGGTTATAAACAACAACCGCAAATAAACGAGGGATACAAACTACTAATTTGTCAGGTGCTAATCTTTAAAAGGCCACATAAAGAATTTACATGTTACCGTCACATATTAGAGGTGGTATTACTCATCACTTTGTGAATATCGTGGTAGACATAATTTGGCAATCAGTTTAACAGATTAACAACACTGACGGATCACACTGATTAACTAAGAATTAGTAGTGACATTATTCATCGAATACCGTTGCGTTAAGTAGGTGTTATTGTAGACATTGTAAACCACTCGCACTGAAAAACATAGAAACAAAATGGCGGATCACATTGACGGCCGCACACCATATATGGAATGGGCGTACAATTAATGGTCGCAACTATAACAGTTTAATTGTTCAGGTTTTTAACCAAACACAAAGATATGAATGCATTGAACAGTTGACTGCTTGTTTTTTCCATCGAGGTTTCGTTAGGAACATGTCGGTTTAAATAAAAACCTTGTGTTTTTAAACCTCATCAAACAAACGCGTAACTACCCGAGGCATGGCATCTGTGTACATGAAGCGAAGGACGATGGTGAACTTTGCTGAACGAACCACTTCCATATCAGCTCGAATCTTCTTCATGAACGAAGTCGTCAAACCTCTTTTACGAAATCTGTCTAGGACATACTGGCGCCAATGCACGGTCAAACCGTATTCTTCTCTGTATTCGTTCAGATCCTCAACCTATATGATCAAACGCCTGTTGTTCACGTGTCCGACCAATATCATCAGATCATATTATTTCACTGATGTATTCAACTACCTGGAACATTTCGTCTCAACTTTAATTGAAAACAATATTTCCATTCCAAATGTTTGTTTCTATTTTCTAGCAAATCAAATTTGTCACTGTATCATTGTTAATTGTACTTAACAAATAAAACGAGTGATTTATAAATGTGATTAGACTATGCATCCACCATAAATTATTCCTTTTGTCAAAGTAAATTGTACTAACAGTGAGAGGAGAGAATGACAAAGCTTTTCCCGAGTTCTGCAGGACAAACCCTCTGTTCGGATTCTCCAAGTGCTCGTTCGACTCGGTGTAAGTCAGTTGCGTGTATCTGTGAACAGACATAGAACAACAACGTGTCATGCCTAAATAAAGTAACGTCGATAGTTTGTGCATGGAGTTACATTACATCGAATACAAACATTTATGGACGACTCATAATTATCAAGGATACTTCATAAAGCTGGGAACAATACATCCACTGGCATCCCAATTGACGATAACTACTGCTGGATTAAAACGTTCGGAGGGGTGCACAATTCTCCACAAATGAAAGTACCGGTGCGACATCAATGGTAATCCACACATTAACACGCTAACTGTGAACCAGTGTAACACCATTTCCTCCCGGCAGCCAAGAGTCACTCGGCCCTTTCCAGTTTCAATAGCTTCCGCGAGTCACCAGTCTCCAGTCTAATATACTGAAAACTAGGGCCAGTTATTTAGAGTTGCGTACTGGTGTATTATGCGATATGCTCTGTGCTGGTGTACACGTTGATTCTCCTAGCTACGGTACGCGAATGGTAAACTATTCATGATTCTGAATCCAGACTGCGACTTTCGGATTTTTTTTTAGATCAACCTACCCAATTATATTAATCTTTTTAATTTACATCATTACTTACCCCTCCGTTACATCGATGATATTGCCGCACAAGGTACATCCTGTAACATATTTAATGTGATACAGAATGCACACATGATATGTAGCAACATCTTGGTCAAAGCGAATATAAAACAGTGTTTGGTAGCACCTCCCCCACAATTATCTTCGGTTTCAAGAAGTGTATGGACTCCCTAATGTCATAATATGTATGTTTGCTTGATGTACGGTCATTGCGTAATTCGTATCAGAATACGCATGTCATAACTTGATGATGCCATGTCCTTACATGTACCCCTTCAATCTGTATGACTCAACGACGAGATTAATATGTCGTCTAATTAAACTTTTGACCCTGAAATGTGTCACTATAAAATGTATGGTATAAAATTAGGCATACAAGTAACGATATCGTGTTTACAATCATCAATATGTTGTTTGCATGTTACATGATATGTCTGGCGGCCCGCCTGCCCCATGTCCTAACCAAGCTATTGTTTTGAAAGGACTTCCTGACATGGGCTAAGTGAACCTGCAGAGTCTGGCTTCTGAAATCCGATATTCTACCCTACTTTAAGTAAAGCAATGAAGAAAACTAGCGCAAACACAGGTCTTAATAATTTAAAACAACTGCAGAAGTACTTTACCTAAACCATATTTTCTGTTCCGTTACCCTTTCCCCGATTTATTTTTACATACGATGTCACGAGTGACGCTTGACCGTAGGCATTGGTGCTGTTACAACGACGTTGTTGAATCGCTCGAACGAATATGTTAGTGCGGTATAATTTGCTATTAGCGAATCGAAATCATATGCTTTTACTTAATAGACTTAATAGTTGCCATTGGTAGCTATCACTCGCGAATTCAAATGGGTGTTCGTGGTGAAAAACAACAGTATACTGAAAATGACCCATGATGTGTCAGAACACAAGTCTTTAAATTGGTTGTTTGCGAGTCATAGCATATATAGTTTAAGCAACGTATTCTTTTTTATATAGTTCACATACTGATAGAGCCGCCAGTTGCCCCATTGTCATCGGTACTACCTGGAACCTTTGTTTGAGATATCGTCATGACAGTTGTAGTAGGCCGTGTTGGTCTCCTGCCAAGCAGAATTGTTACACCATAATTTCCAAACGACTAAATATAGATACAGATATAAAGATGGCGCTAAGATTAACAGCATATCGTGTTGCCCATAGTGACGAACTACACAACTATTTACGTGCGTGCTTGCGTGTGTGTTGTGCATGCGAGCTTTTGAGTGTGCATGTGCAGTCACCGTCACTGTGTGACAATCATACCGTGTGACACGCATGTATTTGCCCTGCAATGCCTTATTCAGACGCGTGATGAGTGGATATTTGCCGGCTCCACAGAACTGTCCTGTAAAGTCATCCATGTCCAGTTTCCACACCATCCAGCCGGCCAGCCTCTTATGCTTCAGCCACCGAACCTATCGCAGCAAAAAGTCCTGTAGTCATTATTGCTGGCTACGAAGACATGTCGTGATATTGCAAGAATGGAGTAAGACCTTAAACAATTGGCCACAAAATGAATCTGGAAAAGACTGAAGTAATGTGGGGAGATGAACAGGAGGTTGAACTACATGTAGGTCTTGATTGAAAATCATTAAACAAGTGAACGACTTTGCATACTTGGGCCGACGGTGTGTGAGGATGGAGGAAGTCGTGAAGAAATTCGGAGGACGGTACAGGCACGAGCGACGGCATGGAAGAGGGTAGAAGGTAATATGCGGGACAGAAAGCGGAAGAAACAAATGAATGGAAACGTGTTGGAAACCTATGTTGTACATTAGCGCAGTGGCTCAGGGGTGGAGCTTCCCCACTCGACTAAGAGAACCCGGGTTCGAATTCTGTGCTGCGGTGTTAAAACCATGGGCAAGTGTTTTCACTCTACACTGCTCCAGATCATTTAGCTGTATATATGCGTACGTGACTATAGACAGTGGCGGATATGTGTACGAGCAGCCTTCGCGCATTAATTGTAGCATATGGTTAGATTCTTCCGAGAGAAGTTGAAACGGTGTTTGATTGAACAGGTCTGTCAGGGAAGTAAAGCGTAAAAGCGCTTTGAGCAGTACTGAGGACGGGATACTGCGCTATATAAGAACTTGCCTTTTTCTACAAGCATGTATACATGGGTTGGGTACAGTGGCACTGGCACTGGCAGTGGCACTGATAAAGAGGCAGGAGAAGCAAAGAGTAGCAGAAAACAACTGGGTCAAAATAAAATGTAGAGTAAAGCGCGAGAGTAGAAGGAAAATAAGGGGATTGAGAGGATAGAAATGAAAAAAAAAACACCATCATGAGTACTTCGAAGAAGAATGAGATGTGCAGAGGATGTACGAAGAATGGATGAAGGAAAAAGTGCTAAAAAGAGCGTGGCCAACATATGAGGGTGGTGGTAAACCAAGAGGTATTAGCAACAATCATCACCATGTGGAAACCGACCTTTTGTTCTAAGCTGTATTCGTTGTCATATCCAACCCACACGTTTCCTTTGGTCACATACGGCACTTTTTGTTTTCGCTGCCATTTTACATTATGCTTGTTATTCTTGATGAAATATCTGCAAATCTGCAACACCAGAAAACTAACTTACATACCATTGATATTTCAAATGTATCATGACAGTTTAATTGTTGATTGTGCGTTGTATTATTTTTACAAAACGGGATCAATTATCAATATCGCACATAACGTAATACAGTAGGTTAATACTTGAAACTCATTTAATAATACAATCTTTATTTTCCTCCTGAATATGGCAATTGTAGCAATTTATTTAGGCATCTAAAGAAGTATCCATCATGCCAAACGAACTTATTTCGGGAGAGTCCACTCACACAAGCTTCCATGTAGCAATACCACATGAAATAGCCTCCTCTATTACAAGAACACAAGGCATGTCGGAAAACAAAAATGGCGTAACAGTAAAAAATAATCCAAATTCGTTTACGCCACTTAGATAACCGGAAGCTATACTCACAGGCACATCAATACAAACACGTGGCTCAATTTCAAAATCACTAAGCAGTAGTCTAGTTGAAAACTGAGGAACAGATGTGCAATTGGGTTACTGAGGTGGATAAGTAAGGCTGTACAGATACAGTATTCAGATGACAGCGGAACTGTGTGGTAGTTTCATTTGATCTCACATAAAAAGAGTTCGTAATCCAAACATTTGCTTAAGCAACAGAGGAATAAACCAAATGTATCTTGCATAAACAACCGTATCTGACATAAACCGTACATGACAGCAAGTAAGGCGGGAGATTGCATGGTACTTTACCTAGAAGTAATTAACTGTTGTAACTTACCTCGTAGTAAGAATACATCCCAGCCTTGCCGGTAAATTCACCTTTGGGAGGGTCACCACTGCACGGGGCTCTGACACCACTGATTGCTGCATTCTTCAGTTTGAACGAACGACCATACGTTGTCATGCCTACCACCAGCTTCCTTCTATTGCACCCTCTTCGCAACCAGTATCTGACGGCGTATTTCTACAACATCAGTGTCAATCAATGAAAATATTATCTCTGATGTTGTGCAATATTTAGTAGTTAGTATGTATCTATATGTAATGCTTTACTCTATGACAGACCTGTTCAGTGAACATCGTCGCGACGTCCCTGGAAACCATTAAGCAAACTTGCAACTGAAAGGCGAATACTTTATGTATATATATCCAATACTATCTATTGCTGAGTATATATTAAAATAACTGGAAACTTGGAGCAACGTGGGATAAACGATATTTCCCATTTTCGAAGCGGTACCATATCATTCGAGTCCTAGTTGTTTGGAATGAAAGTCCAAAGCGCTAGCCATTGTACCACAGCGGTCAGCAAATAACTCCAAAGAAACATTAATGTTTTCGCGAATATGCGTTATTAGAGGCGATGGTGTAGTTATTTGATAAAGATGATTGATGTTCGAGTCAACGCAATTTCTTTCACCCCACGGTGCCTGTAATTTTCGATAGATACAACTTAGTTGAAACCTTCCATATATTGTCTATGCTAATGGAAGTAAAATACAGCACACAGTGAAATGTAGACATCTATGCCAGTTACTCCGAGAGTCAATGTCCTCAATCTACAGAAAACAAACAAGGCGTTTAATGCTGCCAACCCACCTGCGCTAATACTAATGTTAATGCCACGAGCGTCTGGTCAAAGGCAGACGCTAGATATCACACCATTATAACTATTAACTTACACTGACCAGCTTTAAATATTAAATTATCTTGAATATCAATTAGTTCCTTTATCGCATGTCGTAAGTCTACATCGCTGAATGGGAAACATACAACAACTCGATCAGTACTGGAATAGCATACAAGCACGTATGTACATTGATAAGGAAAGGACTGGATCCAATGATAGTGTACTTTTGTCTACTGCTCGGCGTGTCTCATACACCTGGTCAGAAGCAATTCCGGCCACTGGTTTTCAGTTTCTCTTCTGAAAGACACAAGCATCGAGAGGTGGACGATATTGCTTACGTTTTGATATGGGGGCTGATGGAATGGAACCACCGACCCCTCGTTCGACTGCCTTGCGCTCCACTGTGCGACCACTGCTCACCATTGGAAACGTAGACACTAAATAACTATCCGTTATCTTTGTGGTATTGTGCAAAACTCCAACTGGTAAATCTTAAGGAAACGGTTTAATTAACCGTATAAAGACTAGAGAGGAGTAGAACCTGACGCCTGTGAAGAGATGCGGTAACAATGATACAAACGTAGCATGTTAATTGCAAACATTATAGACAAGATAGCTCACTCACCATGTTCAGACGTCTGTTACTTTTATACTTGTTACGCTTGTCCAGCGGTGCGTTAAAACCAGTTCTTTTCTCCCACGATCCATGGAAATCGTACGTCATCACATTGACAAAGTCCAATTTTCTGAAACGAAGTTGTTTTTATCTAGGATGTTTGAAACTACGACAACGTGCGCAAATTGTTTTTGGATCTTTTCACTGGTCGACATCCATCTGATGGTCGTCGTGGTCAGGTTTTTGTAATTACTGTTATATAGTGTGAATATGTGTCCTTTAGTTAAATATTTAAAAGACAACATAATCATAAATAAAAAAGGTAAAAGAGAGTAAAAGTAAAAAGTCACAGGTTTTAGAGGGACTAAGTGGAAATAGGAATAATGTTGTGTTACAAGACGTGACGCTATCATTAAACCATATCAAAACATCATGAAAACGTGAGATTCAGACTTTTTTCAATAGTGTAGTTAAAGCCGTATTTATTGGTAGAACAGTCAACATACATAATTGTATCATTGAAAACCCATGTTTAGACGAAACCATGCACGGTTATGGAACACTGACCTGCAGACATATTTGACATAATAGCCAGAGTCGATTTCCGTTCTTTTAGCAGGAACAGCTGCTGTCAACAGTAACGATTTACGCCGCCTCCGTTTCCCGTCTGTTTTGAAGGCTTTACTTAGTTTCTGCAAAGGTAAAGGTAAGTTCTTATATGACGCAGTATCCATTTCACGGGATTACTCAAAGCGCTTTAAATTTTTTTCTCTGGCAGTCTTTTTTCAACTAAACACTACCTCGACAACTGTGGGAAGCATTCAGCCGCGATGTAATTACTGCGCAAAGATTATTCATACACAAATATCCACCACGGTCTACAGCCAGATACTCATCCATACAACTGAGTGAACTGAAGCAATATAGAGTGATAGAGCTTGCCCAAGGTTTGACACGGTGGAAAGCTTTGGTAAGCATTGGAAATAAAAAACCTGAACTATTTAGTCCCATATTTTTTAATGTTGCAGGAAAGACATGGAAGTGCACCAAGATGATTAGTAGAAGATAGTTATTACCCGATGTTTACTATGTTGGATGATCTTGTCTCGCTTTTATATCTAGCAAAACATTATTTTTGGGTTCCGGTCCGATATGTCATGTTTTACCTCGACTTGAGACACTTTCCAGTGCTATTTCTTGTAAATACGTTGTTTATGACGATACCGCATATAAAGTGATAAACACCTATTTTAAGACACACTTACTGATATGAGACTGGCAAATCCTTTCTTATATGAACTTCCACGGGATCCTGTGTATTTAAAGTCAAGGCTAAGTCCATCAAAGTTCCTGCCTGTAAGGAATGTTATGCAAGACTTGACAAATTTCCTCCTTTTGCTTCGTGACTTCAGCATGGTACAGACGTCCTTCATGGGCGTAGCGGGTCCACCCACTGAGAGCAAGACTTTCAGTTTGGGGTTCTGTTTCTTTATGTCAATCACTCTCTCGTACCTAAAATCAGTGAATTTGTACAATATGTTAAATAAATGAATATGTTTACACATGTCAAAATAATATTTATACAATGTAATGCCGATACTTAGTCCGTGAACGGTGCGTATTCCGCAAACGTGTCGTAGCCCGTGAACTCTCCGCACTCAGAACGAGGCTCGATCCTTTTGTGCTGAGATTTTGATTACGCAAGTCGGCATATTTCGCAGCACAAAGGAAGATCGAATTTTCAACCGTTAGTACGTTCACGCTGTATCCATTCTGATTAGACTTCATGTCTACAGTCTAGTGTGCTTTACATTTTGCTGCGTACGCAATTATTGTACTTATTTGTCCCTTTCTGTGACTTTCGCTGGTTGTGTTAAATTCTTTTGTTCGCCGCCATTTTTGTTTCGAAATTTCGATCATCCCATGATGGATTGCTCTCCCGATTTATTAGTCATTGGCCATAGTTTTGTTCGCCGCTTGCAGGAGACGTTAATGCGTCTTTCCGACCCGACTTTGGACACTGGTGCTGATCTGGGTGTATCCGCCCAGTATTCCACCGTTTTTTTATCATGGCATAGGCGGCCTTAAATTAGACGGCTTAGTAGCCGAGCTTCCGCTCGTCCGAGAGCTAGGTCCCCGAGCGGTTATCGTGGACATCGGCACTAACGACTTGCTTTTTCCCTGTGTTGACCTGGCTCTTCTCGCCTCCCGTATTGTTTCTTTCGGTCACTCAATTCTTGCGCTACCCACGGTGTCCGAGGTAGTTCTCTGCCAACTCCTTCCACGTATCGCTATCCGTCCTACCGAGCGGCGTCGGTTTAAACAGGGACCTCACCCACATTCAATACCGGATACGCCGGGGGATGCACGCTGACTGGTAGCAATATTTTGATCGATTCGGCGTCCACCTTAAAGCTGTCGGTATGCGGAAATATGTCCGCTCTATTCGGGGGGCGGCTCAGTTTGCTGCTAAACAGTGGTAATCACGTTGCTAGTAGCCTCGTAAACTCTGCTATCAGAGTAGTCCCTAATTTCCCCCAATTCAAATTTCCACAATTTCAAATTTATCTTTCCACAACTTATCATTTATCAAAATAAAAAATGTGATTCACTTGAGTCTGTGTTTATTTTCTTAGCGTTCTAAGGTTTAGCATGGTCTGACATACTGCTTACTTCTTCGGTGGCACGTTCAATTCAAATGTGGCATAACAATCTAAATTTATGATCCCTCAGCCTCTTTCACAAAATTTAATGATGATTGGGTGGTGGATGGTTAATCCAGCCTATAGTTTCACCAGTTTATGTGTGCGATTGTTAATCGCCCACTAATGGCGAAACGATGTATGGGCCGTGATGGTTAATCTGGCCCATAGCTTCACCAGTTTCTGTGAGTGACAGTTAATCACCCTCTAAAGGCGAAACGATGTATGGGCCGTGATGGTTAATCTGGCCCATAGTTTCACCAGGGTTTTGTGCAATGGTTAATCGCCCCGTACTGGTGAAATGATGATTGGGTGGTGGATGGTTAATCCAGCCGGATTTGCCTGCCTTGCCTTGCCTGTTTGACGCCGCCGTATCGCCTCCGCTGCTGCTGGTCGCCCGGATGACCTGCCTCCTACGGACACTGTCTCGACGGCTTCGATGGTCGCCATCGTGACAAGAGAAGTGCTGAAGCAGTTGCGCGAGGATCACGACGCCGCCCTTCCCCGCCTTCGACATCGAGGATGCCTTTCGCATCATTCCTATTCATCCATCTTGCTATCACCTCTTCGGTTTCACATGGGCTTCCAGTTTCTTCTATGACCGCTGTCTTCCTATGGGCTGTGCTGAATCATGTCGTATTTTCGAACGTCTTTCTTGTGCTTTACAGTGGATTCTCCAATCACGTGGTAACGTTGCTGTGTCACACATTTGAGATGACTTCACCTTCATGGGTCGTCCAGATTCTCCATTTTGCATACATGATCTCAATCGTTTCATGGATCTGGCTCAGGAACTGTCCATTCCGATTAAACGGGAGAAAACATGTCTCCCCCCTACTATTATTACTGTGCATGGTATCGAACTCGATACAGTCCATTGGCAGGCCCGCCTTCCAGCTGACATACTCCAGAAACTGAAAGATACGATTGCCGACATGCATAAACGTCGTTCAGTGACATTACTTTCCTTACAGAGTGCCATCGGTCTGCTTTCCTGGGCATCCCGTGTGATTTCCACGGGTCGTAGTTTCATACGCCGTCTCATCAATCTCTGCATCGGCATCTCCCGGCCCAACCATCACATCCGTTTGACTGCTGACGCTCGTGCTGATTTGGCTGCGTGGCATTGCTTTCTCTCATCATTCAATGGGTAACAATGTTCATTGATTCAACGTGGATTTCATCCGATTCCATTCAGCTCTATTCTGATGCTGCTTCCACACAGGGCAGGGGTGTGCAGCTGTTTTTGGGGCACGTTGGTTCAATGGTAAGTTTCCAGAACTTTGGCAAGGCTACAACATTGCAGTTTTGGAACTTTATCCCATTGTGGCTGCTTTGGAGTTGTGCGGACAGTCTTTTGCGAATCACTCCGTCTTATTCCTGACTGACAACCAAGCTGTGGTGGAGGTGATTAACAAACAGTCGGCGAGGAATAATCATCTTATGCGTTTGCTTGGACGACTTGTCGTCACAGCCTTGAAGTTTAACGTTTATTATAAAGCAAAACACATCCCGGGTAAGACTAATGTCATTGCTGACCGCCTGTCTCGCTTTCAGGAGTTCGCAGCGCGCCAGGCGGCGCCCTGGCTTCACTCGCGTCCAGACCCAATCCCACCGGAATTTCTAACTTGGCGCCAATGATGTTGCGTCTGCTCAATGCAGCTTTGACAGAGGGCACACGGCATGCTCATAAGCATGCTGTCACTTCCTTTACTTCCTTTTTCCAGCCTCCATAGGTGCTTTAGCTGCATTTGTAGCGCACCTGTTCTCGCAGAATTACGCTCCTGCTACACTACACTACACTACACTACACTACACTACACTACACTACACTACACTACACTACACTACACTACACTACACTACACTACACACACACACACACACACACACACACACACACACACACACACACACACACACACACACACACAATATATATATATATATATATATATATATATATATATATATATATATATATATATATATATATATATATATACGTATAATTATATTGTTTATGTTTCACTTTATGATTATTGAATTCATGTATTTATTTTGGAGTCATAAATAAACATCTTGTTCTTGTGTGTGTGTATGTGTGTGTGTGTGTGTGTGTGTGTGTGTGTGTGTGTGTGTGTGTGTGCGTGAGTGTTCGTGCGCGCGCGGTGCGATGACAGAGAAGGACACGTACGTGCCCTTGAACGTGACTCTTGACTCATCGTGTTTATCAGATGGCGCAATGACGTCATTCCGCATCGTCGCAAACGCGTAATTGATGTGAGTACAGAGGAACGGGTCGATGTATTCTGGCAAGAATCTCCCTTTTCCTGGTCGGTACCTTGAACGGTTGGTGTAATAGCATACCCGTTTGTATGCTACATTTAAAATATACATTGGTGCAAAGTCGTATGCTAATATCATACATATTTAAAGACATTGTTATTTTCTACATAACTAGTTTTACACAACGAACATTATATTTTAGCTTAACTTATTATTATTATATAATGTAATGATATATATATATATATATATATATATATATATATATATATATATATATATTATATATATATAATTATATATATATATGTATATGAATGTATATATATATATATATATATATATATATATATATATATTAATATATTTATTATTATTACTATCACTACAGTATTACTAGTATTAGTGCTTTGTTTCTAATTTCATATATCTAGTAATAATTATAAAGAATGCAATTTAATGTGTAAATACATATATGAGTTAATTTATACATAGGATATTCTACCCGGTTTTTATCACAGCGTATCACCACTTTATATTTTATTACTTTCATCATTATTTAATCAGTATATGCAGATTTATTATCTCAACGTCTAGTTATTTACATGTATGTATACACCGGTGAACGTGACAGACGTCCCGGATTTGATGGTGTCAAAACTAAGTATTATTATTATTATTATTAGTTATCCTTACTCTATGGGATAGAAGAAGCAATATGTTTAATAATAATACTAGGTTTTACTTCTATTGCGCCTAAATCCTCACCAATCCCAGAGGCGCATCAATACAAAAGGATTGATCGATCACAGAATTAATAAACATTACGATTATTAATTGATGGAATCATGCGCCAGGGAGCAATGGTAAGGTTCAAAAAGTACGGTTATAAATGACGGCGGAAATTGGCAACATTTTCATCTAACACTAGATGGAAAAATATTCAAAAGAGTATGTACTGCTGCAAAAATAACATATTCTCAATATTCAATGTTAGGCTTTTATTGTTATGGGATTCCGTGAGTCCGAGTCTCATTGTTTCATCTGCGGACTATTTAGATATCCATTGCGGTGTCCGTGGACTTTTTAGCGTTAATACGTTTTATTCGGACAACAATTCTTGTCGTAATTACCACTCGGCGAGGAATTGTCACATAGACTAACACCAACAGTTCCGTTAATGTACCGGAAAACTTGGCCTTACCACAAACATTACACTGTTGTCCACTAGTGCATGTCTAGTCCATGAGAGTAAGCTCGATGAGGTACTTACTAATCAGCCATTACCGCTCTGTGAATCTTCAACTACCATTTATAACAAATCACAGCCACTTCGGTCAAGTGTCCAGCCAGAACATTGCGCCAGGATTGATATCCTAGTTGATCCTGACTTACTTGACATGAAATCCAGGATGACACTAGCACATATCTGCTTGTACACGATGCCCTTTCGCTAAGAGAAATAGGTGTAACTACTATTTTCATAAGAACCAGATGCTACGATATGAATGAGATTTTGGTGGTATTGTTAATGATTGTGCAGAACCATCCAAATATATTGTATGGGCTTGGCTTTGGAATATCAGTGTGTTTACACTGTTAACATGCAAATTATTGTCAACCAAGCATCGTGAAGGCAGGAGTGAACAGGTGTAAAATGGTGAGTGGCCGAGAGTCACAAACCCAATGTGCAACAGAAAAGTGAATGTTTGATGTGGACTAAAAGCAGACACTATGTATGTAGGATTAACATAATTTCATATCTGATCATCTGATGGTAATCTATTCTAAACCAAGGCGATGAGTATTCATGTAGCCCCACCCCAAAACATTATGATCCAAAGATAGACCTATGTCGGCTCTTTGTAGTAATTTTTCTGAGTAAAATTAGACACACTTCTTTGAGCAGTTATTTTGTAATTATTCAAATTAGTCCATTATCCTACGGAAAGGAGTAGATTCACATATAATTTTGCCATTCAAAATATACCTGGCATATTTTAAGTATATTTGGAATAAAAAACTTATTAAATGTTGACCTTGGCCTTTAAAATCGGGCAGCCTCTTCTCAAATGGTGTGTAGTATGCTAAGGTGCATTAGTATTTGGTTTGCCAACTTGGAGTCGTGCAATTTAGTAAATTATCAAAGTGAAAGGATAATGTTATCTAATAAAAATTACCAGTAATAGTTCAACATACAGTAAAATGGTGACTTTTTACTTTGGCCTTTAAAATTGGGCAGCCCTCCCCCCTTCCGAATAGGTCAGATACAATTGTGCAAACTATTTTGTGAGATCTCTGTAGAAATTGTTGTTATATAAAAAACATACGTGGTTTTTCATATGGCAGTTTTTTATGTATATGGTCCCAATGAATAAATCTGCCAAATATAAAACAAAAAAAACATCTTATGATTATTCCCCTTTACAATTTGTGAAACAATTATATTGAATTAGTTTTGTTGACTTACCTGCTAGGTTTCCAGTTGCTAGCAACAGACACACTGCATAAAGAAATGTGACAGACATGCTACTGACAGAGTGCCGTGAACTAGTGTGCAGGGTTTTTCACACAAGTATCAAGCAGTTTGAAAGATCTGAGCCTGCACATGTGCTGTCTTCCTTCCAGTGTGCCAAACGTCCTTCATAACACAGCCAGAGCCAGTGAACACATTCTACAATGAATAAGCAAACAGTTAATACTGTTTTGACATCAGGTTCCATCTAAAACAAATACAATGTTGGAAATTACATTCACAATATACCAAAACAATACATAATATAATGTGTCGACCTGTTATTGGGAAATTGCTGCTAACAAGGGAGGTGCATAAACAGATCAACATAATGTTTACGTATATGAATTATGATCTGTTGTTCAGCATGCTCACCATAACAGGGATTTTAGTGGCAGTAGAAAGTTGTACACAGGTATACATAACAATGGGCTGGTTTTGGAACTTCCTCCTAAACATACCATATTAATATCAATCAGAAAGCATTTAGCAAAGAAGATATTGTACACATTGCTAGATTTGGTAATGTATGCTATTGTTAATACCACCCGCCCGCACGCACGCACGCACTCACACACGCGCACACATACACATATACACATACACTGGTCTCAGTACTGTTCACTAGTAAACAATATCATATATCAAAATATTTAGTTATCATGTGCATAGAGTATGCTATAATAATAGTATTACTCTTTGTAATTAAGAACGTATTGTATATTTATTTAACCTGCAGAGTCAATAACATTTCTCAATGAATAATAATAATAATGTTAATGGGTTTAATTCCATCATTCAATAATTCCCAGTCTCTTTGTATATTGCAATGCAATAATTATTTAAATTAAAACCCTTGTCACTGAAATATCATGTTACTTACGTTCTTAGAACAACACCAAAAAGATAATGTCCACATTTATAAAGCGCTTTTCACAGCGCCTATAGCACACACGGTTTATAGCCTAAGCCGTGTTTTATGAGTACGCAATTCCGCCGGTATATTTTTACAAGTATCTTACTCAAAACAACTCATCTTAGAATGAATTTGATACTATTTAGTAAACGTATCTTTTCTTTTGAAAACAAATCACGTATTTCCTACAAGTACGCCAGCTTGCGTATAAGATCAATCAGGCGGTATTACATGGTATTATAGTCAATGTGACAATCAATGTCCAACTGCCAGTCAAATTCGCTAGCGAGTGGATTAACACTTAAGTTAAGGATGTCACTAGTAATTACCCCAGGACGTACAATACAATGCACAAAACGGGTACATTTGGCATCAACACAAACAATCTGATTGACAAAAATGTACAATGATACACACAAACAAAAATAGCTTAAGACGTTAAATGATATTTCACGAAATGATCCTTGCCCCCCCCCCCCCACATTGGCGTTGCGTAATGGTCCCAGTGGCATATTTAAAAACATATACCAATACGTCAGGAGAGCGGAATATACATAGATAGTATGGGTAGGACTCTCGATAATTATGTCAAAAGCTCTCTTTTCCACTTGCAAGCTGGGGTTCACTCTCGTTAATCTTATAATTATTATCATCACCACGAATGGCACGATACATTTTCAACTAACTAGGCATTAGCGGCACGGAAATTTCAAATAGTAATAATAACTGATGCGGTATATGTTCTATTTTAATTTAACGCGGTCCATGAGATGTACTGTATTCAGTTGGATGTTACTGTAAAATATGTCTTACCCGGATCACGCTAGCGAACACCTTTCCACATGTTGTTAACACCAACGACGTCGAGATGTCTAACTCGCCCAGCGTCCAGCAGGTAGTTGTTGATCACATGACACGGCAAAACACGCGTCAAAACACGCGAACAGTAAACTACATTTTTGCTTCAACTAAATATGTATTAAAGTTTACACGTTTCTGATAATAATTGTACATGCATAACTTAGTCTTAACTGTTTTAATAAAATATAACATAAATCACTGTTTCGACGGCAGTGTAGCTGTACTGACTTTCTCTAACCACCAGGGGGCATAGGCTTTCTTTGTGAATATTATTAACGCCAAAGTATTGTTTTGATGATATTTACAATATTATATTGGTGACGCGGCACGCCAAAACCAGGCGCTTGTCTCAGATCCGCGATCGATGCCATTTTCGATCAAAATGTCGAAAGTGGGTTCTTGGCGGAATCAATCAGCAAAATCATCAATCTTTCAATATTTCCATAATAGATACCAGTGTTGAAAGAGGTAATAGTGAGCATTTTAATGCAACCCCTCATTAATTCCACAGCTAATTACTATAAAACAAAGCCATTTTAGCGCACTGTCCTGCACCTAAATAAATACTGAACGGACAAATTTCCTACTTCCTGCGAGTCAAATGTAGCCATACGTTTTAGCTGCCAAATAACATAAAAACGAATCAAATTCGTTGACAACTGTTATTGTTATCAACATCGAGGACCGAGGTAGGGCATTTTAGGCCGCCCGATCGCTGCTACATTCGCCTCCTGCTCCGGCGCAAACCCGCTGCGCGAGAGGTGAAATGTTGCGCTGACAAATGGTCGATTTTTCAGACCAAAAAGCATCCAAAGTCATTCTAACTATTTCAACTAGTATACTAGTCATATTTTTGAATACTGTCAGTTGTTTTGTCGAAACGTAGATGCGGTAACTTTAGATAATCCGAAGTAAACATTTGCATCTAGAAAGATCTTCGACAAGAACGTCCGCCATCTTGTTGCCGTTGTGGTATCCCACATTACATTTATAGCACAGTGATTAGTGCTTGTATGCAACGGAATCATCTGCTTGGTGCTGAAAACAGCGTATGACGTATGTGAGCCATGCATGTTTGTTAGTATCAGTAATGTATTGCCGAATAGCGGTCTAGCGTCGAATGCGAAATGTGGAATGAAAGTAAGAAAACGTGGACATCTTGTTAGACTCAATGTTATTACTTCGATGTCGATGACAGTAGCTGTAGGCGTAGTGATATGACAACATTTCGTGTCTGTCACGACACAAAAAAAACACATAACTTTCAACACCACGCGACGTCGTCACCCGGGGTTAATTGGCAGGCGCCAATCTGATCCGATCTGGCTGGCCACAATTGTATACGACGCGACGCGTTTGCAATTTATATGGTTGTAATTCACTTATTATTGACCTTGGCTTGGTGGTACCACGGCAGAATTAATACATTCGTTTTCCAGGGGAATACAAAATTCAACCCACTCCCATTGGCCAAACCGACTCGGTGTCCTCTATGCGTTATACGAATGATTAACTTAAAAGCGAGGGTGCCAGCTCCTACTAATATTACGTTCTTATTATTACAACACGTAAGTTGATGATTTACTGCGTGAGGATTTGTGTTTAGTTACTTTATTAAGCTCGGAACAATGTTCTGAATTCCAAAGATTCCGCCTACAACACGTTCTAACAAAACATCCAGTTTCAAAACAAAATTGTTTGGCAAAAATGACGAGGCGAACTGAGTTAACCGCAATACATTTTGGTTTTGACGTGTAACCTTCACAGGCTTTTAATTACAGCGGACTTCCCGTTACAAATTACTATTCATCCAAATTCTGGATTACTTCCTTTAATACATCATATAATTAACAACTTGACAGTCTTTACGTGTATTAATACGTTATTCGTATATAGTTTTGTCATCATAAAATCGAAATATGAAATGAGGTCGGAGCTCAAGCCGCCATGGCCACGGTGTTCTCGTTTCTGATTGGCCTATCACCTTCCACAGCTGCCAGTTTTCGATGTAGATGTCGATCTTACCTACGGTGTGAGCTCGGGTTTTCATATGTTTTTCCTTGTAGCTTTCTATTGCACCGTCGTGGCTAAAAGCTGCTCTGTTCTGGATTCCTTTCGGTTTGCCTTGTGGCCCGCTGAAATCACCACTGCCACGGTGATTGATGGCTCTTTCGACATGCCTGCTGTCTCCTCATGGCCTGTGTTCATGGTATGGCAGTTGTTCCCACCGCTCTGACACCAAATCAACGCATATCTGGTCGTTTGTTCTTAATCAAAAATACCACACACCTCCTCCCTCCTCCCTCCCTCCCCTCCCTCCCTCCCTCCCTCCCTCCTCCCTCCCTCCCTCCCTCCCTCCCTCCCCCCCTCCTCCCTCCCTCCCTTCCCTCCCTCTCCTCCCTCCTCCTCCTCCTCTCCCCTCTCTCTCTCTCTCTCTCTCTCTCTCTCTCGCTAACCCGCAAGTGGGGCTACGCGTAGCACCCACTACGAACCGGCTTAGAACTACGTGTTATATATATTATTAATCAATGTTTTACTCAACAAAAATCTCGATAAGATGAAATTAAATTTGTTTCACATTTAGAGCATCCATTGCACGAGGCTACGTTAAAGCGTTTACATTATGTAGCATGACCATTGTGCGTCATGTGACCCAGTCCACGTCACAATCACAAACGCCAGTTAGACGTTACGTCTGTGGCATTGGGTCCGCTTACCTGTTCAAGGTCAAGGTAAGAAACATAGGTTTACGGTATACATTCTGAGTAAACTATATCTACGTTAAAGCACAGAAAAAAACTGTCTTCACTCTGAAACATAGCGTCCCAGTCAAGGAACAGTGTAGGTTGAATATGAGAAAGTACTCGTTCTCTCAGACTTAGTAGACAATACATTATGATCATTGGAACAAACTGACAATTGTATTAAAGGCGGCAACGCCATGGAAACACGCCAGGCAGCGAGAGTGTGAATATATTCTGTAAAACACAGACCTTGTAACATATATATATATATATATATATATATATATATATATATATATATATATATATATATATATATATATATATATATTAAAAACATTTTAATATATATATATATATATATATATATATATATATATATATATATATATATATATATATATATATATTAAAAAAACACCTATTGTAAATATATATATATATATATATATATATATATATATATATATATATATGTTACACATAGTGTTTTTAATATATATATATATATATATATATATATATATATATATATATATATATATATATATATATTAAAACACCTATTGTAACATATATATATATATATATATATATATATATATATATATATATATATATATATATTTACATAGTGTTTTTAATATATATATATATATATATATATATATATATATATATATATACATATATATATATATATATATATATATATATATATATATATGTCGCAGGGAGGGAGGGAGGGAGGAGGAGGGAGGAGTAGGAGGGAGGGAGGAGAGGGAGGGAGGGAGGGAGGGAGGGAGGGAGGGAGGGAGGGAGGGAGGGAGGGAGTTGTGTGTGGTATTTTTGATTAAGAACAAACGACCAGATATGCGTTGATTTGGTGTCAGAGCGGTGGGAACAACTGCCATACCATGAACACAGGCCATGAGGAGACAGCAGGCATGTCGAAAGAGCCATCAATCACCGTGGCAGTGGTGATTTCAGCGGGCCACAAGGCAAACCGAAAGGAATCCAGAACAGAGCAGCTTTTAGCCACGACGGTGCAATAGAAAGCTACAAGGAAAAACATATGAAAACCCGAGCTCACACCGTAGGTAAGATCGACATCTACATCGAAAACTGGCAGCTGTGGAAGGTGATAGGCCAATCAGAAACGAGAACACCGTGGCCATGGCGGCTTGAGCTCCGACCTCATTTCATATTTCGATTTTATGATGACAAAACTATATACGAATAACGTATTAATACACGTAAAGACTGTCAAGATGTTAATTATATGATATATTAAAGGAAGTAATCCAGAATTTGGATGAATAGTAATTTGTAACGGGAAGTCCGCTGTAATTAAAAGCCTGTGAAGGTTACACGTCAAAACCAAAATGTATTGCGGTTAATTCAGTTCGCCTCGTCATTTTTGCCAAACAATTTTGTTTTGAAACTGGATGTTTTGTTAGAACGTGTTGTAGGCGGAATCTTTGGAATTCAGAACATTGTTCCGAGCTTAATAAAGTAACTAAACACAAATCCTCACGCAGTAAATCATCAACTTACGTGTTGTAATAATAAGAACGTAATATTAGTAGGAGCTGGCACCCTCGCTTTTAAGTTAATCATTCGTATAACGCATAGAGGACACCGAGTCGGTTTGGCTAATGGGAGCGGGTTGAATTTTGTATTCCCCTGGAAAACGAATGTATTAATTCTGCCGTGGTACCACCAAGCCAAGGTCAATAATAAGTGAATTACAACCATATAAATTGCAAACGCGTCGCGTCGTATACAATTGTGGCCAGCCAGATCGGATCAGATTGGCGCCTGCCAATTAACCCCGGGTGACGACGTCGCGTGGTGTTGAAATTTATGTTTTTTGTTTGTGTCGTGACAGACACGAAATGTTGTCATATCACTACGCCTACAGCTACTGTCATCGACATCGAAGTAATAACATTGAGTCTAACAAGATGTCCACGTTTTCTTACTTTCATTCCACATTTCGCATTCGACGCTAGACCGCTATTCGGCAATACATTACTGATACTAACAAACATTCATGGCTCACATACGTCATACGCTGTTTTCATATATATTACACATAGATTTGTGCATACATTTATATGTATGCCATGTCCATATTTCCCATCTCCTAAAGTAACTTTTATCTTAGTTGTAACTAATATGCAACTAGGTTGTAACATCACTTTTGCTGCAACTGGTCTGTTCACGTGGTGCAACCTGGTCACATGCTATAGTTAACATAATCGGCAATATGGTCCGTCATCTGACAACGACGAAGAGCGGCTATTAACTTTTATACAACGCGTATATCACAAAAGAAACAACCGAAAGAACAGACGTGTTTGTTTTAGGCACTGACCATGGAACATATAGAGAGCATTGCTCGCAGGGATGAGGATCCGTTAGCATTGAAGGATTTGAACCGGATGGACGAGTACCATTTTAATTGTCTTGTAGAGCAAGTTTCCCCGTATTTTCAAACGAATGACATTACTTTGTGTGAGAATATTCGCAATGACCCTGCGTTTCCTTGCAACCGCCTAAGTTTAAGATAGTAGCTAGAGTAGGGTGGGGCAGAGTACCCAGGCCAGGGTAATAAACATCGTCATGCCAGTTTGCTGCATTTAATTCAATAGGCCAACATATATCTACAATATACTAAACATCCACATTGCGTATATGTCATGCAACTCCAACATGATTCGATTAAAACATTTGTGTGCAATTGTGGTGTGATTAGTTAGGTGCATTAACCTGATATGGGAGTATTTCCTCTTAGCCTTAGCTTAGATGCTAGGATCAGGTGATTGCATTGTAACAGGACTATATCACTTTATTTAATGCACGTACATAATACAGCCTACAAATCAAATGATCCGCTGTATTTATCATTGCCCGCTTACAGTTCACATAATATTTGCATGGTCAGGACACAGAGAGAGCTGAAATTGACCCTCAAGCACTCCAATTTTGGAGTAGGCATACCTGTCAAGTCTACCGATTTGGTCGGGAGTCTCCCTATTTTAGACATGTCTACGGATCTACCGATTGGATTTTCTATTTAAGCAGTTTCTCCCGATTTAATAAAAAATCTCCCCCCAACATCCCGACCCGTAGATTTGCCGCAACTTCGAACATCAAAACATGAAAATGCTTATTCTTGCCGATAGATGGTGCTGTTACGAAGGACTTGCGCGCGTTGAGTATTTACACAGCACGCGATTTGTCTTATGTCTATCCGGGTACTTCGCAAGGTGAGCCTTGACCTGCGCCATTTTTAGGTAAGAAGCAGGTACGATAAAACAGCAGAAGCAATAATTGATCATGGCAGAAAGGAAGAAGAAACCACCAAAGAAAAAGCAAACATATACATGCAAATATCAAGATAAATGGACGGTCGAGTACTCGTGGTTATGTAAAAGTCGACAAGGTATCGAGCATGCCTTTTGCAAAGCCAAAGTGTATGTGAATCACGGAGGCAAGATTGATTTGAAGAAGCATTAAATCACAGAGAAACACCCGGCTGCAGAAATCGCAGAACACCACAGGCGAACGTTTTTTTTACAGTGAATATACAGAACATGTAATTAAAAGCGAAACTGTTCACAGATTTCGTTGCGGAGCACAACTTGCCACTTGCTGTGGCAGACCATTTTACACGCCTACGCCATGCAAACAAATGTTCCCAGATTCGAAAATAGTTAAAGAAATTCTCCTGTGGCCGAACCAAGACGTCGATGATTGTCAAATATGCCATCGCTCCAGCTTTGGAAGAAGAACTTGTGAAACAATCCCAAACTGGGCCTTTTGCATTCTTGTGTGACGAACCTAATGACACTAACCAGCAGAAAACTCTAGCAATTGTGGTTGAATACTTTGACGAGGTGAGGGAAAGAGCAGTCACAGGATTCCTGGACATGCCAATCTGCAATATAGGTACAGCACAATCCATATTTGACCAACTATATGCCACATTCGAAGCAAAGGGAATCCCCTGGAAGAATGTAGTAGCCTTCATAAGTGATAATTTCAACACAATGGTAGAGAAGAGAAACTTTTTATTTTTGCAGTATCTCAGGTAGCCAAGAAATTCTCTGGAATCATCCCAGCAGACAAGATCTACAAAATGGAAGAGGAATATGAAGATTTCCAAATCACACCAGAGGCTGACCTACCCAAGTATATCAAGAATGAAGGTAGACTGGATGAGTACTGGGGACAGGTAAACTTGATGACGAATAAAGTCAAAAGACCCAAGGTTCCCGCTCCTGTCAAGATTCGCCACAGCCATGCTCACCATTCTCAACAGTAATGCTGATTGTGAATGGGGTTTTCAGCATGATCAGAAAGATCCAAACAGATTACAGGTCTGATATGGACAACAGTACCTTGTGTAGCCTATTCTGTGCCAACATCAATGCCAAAGAGACATGTTACCAATTTCAGCCCAGCAAGGCACTCCTGAAGAGCTGCAAAGTGTGACTACTTACAATTACAACAAGGAACACCCAACCAGAAGTGAGAACTAATCAAAAGACTTGACACTACAAATCTGATGACCGTGACATCTTTGTCTTGTGATATTTTCAGTATTTGCTCCAATTGTATAGCCTGTAATCCAGTGGATAAAACCTGTTATTCACAATGTGATAATAACAATGTGATAATTTGGTCAATGTTGGACTGTCAGTACATTGTTTCTTTTTAATTTTATTTCTCCTACATTGAGGCCTGTAAATTGGATTGATTTGCAGGTTGTTTGGTTTAAATGTTGTGATGTGTTAATAAAATCATGGAAATTTGTATTTCTTGTTGTTTCATTAATAATTTCATGCGTCCGACGAATTGCACCTAATGCCTCGCAGGATTGTCTCTGTTAGTATTATGTTATTTGCAATGGAGTATCTCTCATTGACGTTGAAGGAGTAGGTGCCACCACTCGGTTTCTGTGTCATCGCAGTCTGTTTGTAAGCCTTCTTGATGTTGGTTGGCATGTAGATGATAGCACATTGGATCATGTATGTCCTCTCATCTCCGTCTCAGCTGGCCGTGCTTTGTATTAACGATTCCTCGATTGAAATGTCATTATCCGGGTCATTCTGAAATTATATAATTATAATGATAACAGTACGCCAAGTAAACAAAACACAGCATGTGCTTCATGACAAGTTATTATAGGGCCTGTAAGTTGGTCACGATATATGGCGAGACTCCGCGCGACTGGATACTGATTAGGGACTGGACACAAGAATAATATTCTAACGATGGATGATAGTTGTAGCTTCCGACTGAATCAGGTCTTAAATATCTTGTGTTATACCTTTCCTATCTGAAATGACCGATTTAATATTGAGTTTACCACACTCATAGACATATAGTGATTTACGTAGTGCAGATAATATACACGATTTTAGGCCGTATGTGTCTTTTACGGGATTTGCATTTGTTCGTTGTGGTTTCGATAAGCACTTATATCTGACAAGTTGTCTAAATGCACATAATCATAACACATGTATACGGTTGCCCCCCCAAAATGTCATTCTTCATTATTAGTCAAGATCGCCAAACACAAGTACTTGCCGCTAATGCCATGACAGCCACCATAACAATCGATTAAAATTCATGATTTCCGTAATAATTGTCACCGGCAAAATGCCCCATTGCTTCTGCTTGTAATAATCCTTCGGACAATATAACTGAAATACGCTATTTGGAACAGTTCGATTATTACGACCAAAAACAAAACAAAGTTATATGTGTTAACACAGAGAATATGGATTTCCTGCCCCCAAGTGCCCCCAGCCTCGTTTTCGTGTGCAAGACTCACATGACCTATTCTGCGCGCCTTGGCCTTACGGCGATTTGCACTACATGCACGGTTTTTGACGCTGGCGTCTTTTACCGGATTTACAAGTGACCCGTACGAGTGACCCGTACGTAGTTGTGGCGAAACAATCGGGTCGGGAGACTTGCGTGAGTGACGTCATAAGGTGAAGGCCATTCACGGTGTAGCGCTTTCATTTTTCTGGCGTTATAAACGTTCCGATTGACGATGCTGCGCATGCGCGATAAATGTAAAATCATTAATGTGCAGCGCAAGGAAAAAGCATTTATGGTATACATACTATGGGTTGTTCGTTAGGATGTATATAATCTTTCAGCAAAGTTATTTGTCGCAAACAAGTTTTGAGGCATGTTTTTATAGCAAGCGTAAATCACGTGACTGTAGTGCGCAATAATCGGTGATAGTGATTTAAACAAACGTAAGATGTTATCGTATTGAATAACATTTTAAGCAACTTTTCACAGTAATAATCACAGGAGAGTTAACGAACAGCCCATGGTATGTATACCAAAAATGCTTTGTCGTTTCGCTGCACATTGATGATTTTACATTTTTCGCGCATGCGCAGAAACGACAATCGGAAAGTTTATAACGATCAGAAAATGTAAGCGCGACAACGACATTGGCTGACAGCTGCAGCCTCAGCAGCAGTAAAGAAGAACATGCAATTTTGCGCGGTGCATTGGCTGTGCTGTTGATGACGAAGAAAAGAAAGATTATATTGTATTTTCTTGTCATACTTGGACCCCAGCCACACTGTAATTAAAGTAAAAGCCCAACCAATTTAACGTCCTGTTTTTCTGCATATAATAAACCATTAATATGTAAGTGACGAATTGTGACAACTCTTTGTCGTACCTGCACATCATATCACTACTTATATGGTAATTAGTAAATTACATTTTCCGAATTTCGAAGCGCCGAACTCGGCAAGCCATTCTCCAAGCTTCGGCTATTTCCGATCGCGTGACATAAAGGGGGTGACACACGTACGAGTTCCTCGTACGAGTCACTCGTACGAATACATGACACCCGTTGTCGTGGCGAAACAATCGAGTCCGGGGAGTTGTGTAAATGACGTCATAATGTGAAGGCCATTACAGACGCACACGTGCTTTTTTACGGCAATGGCTGACAGTTGAAGCAGCAGCAGTGAAGAAGAACATGCAATTTTGCTCGGTGCATTGGCTGTGTTGCAGCAAATTAATGACGAAGAAGAGAAAGAAAATCTGAAGAAACGAAAAAGTTGGTGGGTTCGCCGATGGATTGCGGGGCACCGGCAGTTCGGCGCATTAAAGTGGAGAACCCCAGAGCATTTGCAAACTTTGTCCGGTTGGACATGATCATGATGATTATAATAAGTGTCGAACACACCCCACGTTGCTTTACTAGAATCCTAATTCAGAGAAAAACAACTAGGCGAATTGTGATAGGGATTTGATGCTGAACATTTTAAATCAAGTAATGCAGTGATTGATTTACTCTACGGATGAATGATAATTTATCACGAATTTATGCAACAGGAATCCAGGACACAGACATATTTAAAAACTAATCAACCACACAAACATCTGTTCCATTATGAAATAGTGCATGGTATGAACCTAGTTTTGAATGTTTAAAACATGCACTGAATACTTAGTCCACTCTGGATTCCTCCAATCATGATAACATATTACCACTGCAATACTTCTGACTAGTAATGTTAGTTCACACACATTTTTTTACAAGTGCAAGTTAATATTTCATGGTATATGTCCTACATGTAACAGTTACCAATCTCTTGAGTATCAGTACAGAATTGGTTGTACTACCATTGGGAAGATAATCTCATATACATGTTAAGCAATCTACCTTGTACTGAAGGACAAATACATAAAGGTGTAGAGTTGGGCTGTTAATGAAATAATTAATTCAGTTAATAATAAATAACATATCTACTTATAGTACATAAATCATTTAGTAATTTTATGTTAAAACAGTAATTAAATATATGAAAATGTCAGATAAAGCATTATGGTCGGTTGCCCATAATATAAGAAAAACATTACCTTTTGATGTATGACAACCCATGGATGGAAGCTGTGTGACCCTGACAATATTTTGTACGTGAAATTATATTTTCTTGCATCTATGAACACAATACCAAACATTTGGACCACACTATTAGACACAGTGTATTTCACCATAACTATAAGGAATGTAAATATAATGAGCAACTGTATTTTAAACATTTCAATCCATAAAAGAGTGCTCATGTGAACACACGTTACAATGAGTGAATGACACTGCCACTGCCACTGCCACTGGCACTGGTGACTGGTGACTGGTGACTGGTGACTGGTGACTGGTGACTGGTGACTGGTGACTGGTGACTGGTGACTGGTGACTGGTGACTGGTGACTGGTGACTGGTGACTGGTGACTGGTGACTGGTGACTGGTGACTGGTGACTGGTGACTGGTGACTGGTGACTGGTGACTGGTGACTGGTGACTGGTGACTGGTGACTGGTGACTGGTGACTGGTGACTGGTGACTGGTGACTGGGGATGACTTTTAAATGTCTAATTAAATACAAAATATACACTCATGACCTAAAATTGGAACTAGGTAAAAAACACCCATACCCCCTTTTTACACCTGATAAGGAATAGCTTTACGTTCTATCTCTGGCTCATGACAAGAGAACAAATGTAATGTGCTGTCAATGCAGGTAGGACACTCGGTTTTGGCGTCTTTTGTGAGCTTTTGATTTTGCTAGTGTGTTTTCGTAAGAAACATGATCTAGTTCCGTAACAATGTGTTTGCTTAACCTTAACGTAATAGATTTGATTGATTTAGTACATAGATGTCACATGAAAGAACTATGAATACAAACGTCTGGACACTGTCATTGGAAGAATATTTAATGCACAGTCAGTGCAGATAGGACACAAGGTTTTTGAATCTGCCAGTCTATTTTTAGAAGAAAGTATTTTTTGTAGTTCCGAAACAGTCTATTTGCATAAAGTTACCCTAATAAGTCTTACTGAATCAGCACACGATATGTATATAATAAATATGAAATAACTATGATTATATCCTCATAAATGTATGGGGTATGTATATGTGATTATTAATAAAAATGTGTAATGTAAATACAAGTGAAGGTGTATGCCATTTTACTTTCAGAAAAAAGCTACAATGATGCATGGACGAGATTGTAATCGAAATAATGGATATCTTGCATGAAGACTACATATCACTGGTTCCAACCGAAGGAGTGATATTGGTGTGAACACTTATTTGTGTTGATGCTCATTTGAAATGTATGGTGATGAGATGATATCACAAAAATAAAATAATACAACAGTGTTTCTGAAGCTGGGACGTTTGTCTACTACTTCAGTATACCCAGTGTTCCTTTTGTCTACAGTAGTATGATATTGTTCAAGCCAGAATTGGGATTTCACAGTGCCAGTGGCAGTGGCAGTGGCAGTGTCATTCACTCATTGTAACGTGTGTTCACATGAGCACTCTTTTATGGATTGAAATGTTTAAAATACAAATATTGTAGAAACTAAATACCAGTTAATCGAGTGATCGTAATTTCACGATGTCGCTGTCTCTACTTACTTCTGACAGGGGTATGACATTGAAGTTTGAACTATCCAGTCATTATTTGACGACAATGACATCGGCGTTGCGACCGAATTGATCTGATAATTATATTCCTCCATTATTGTAAACATTGCTTCAAAGGGCGTCATTATTGAGAACTTGCAGGCTATTCGTAACCGATGCTTATGTCTTTGTAAAGTGTGTTTGCACCATTCCGTAGCGAAGTTTTCACCGTAAAGCTCGACAAAAATATGAAGTGAGAGTTTGCCAAATCAGTATCTTCCATTTTTAAAAAAGGTCCAAGTTCAACTTAGTGAAGTTATCTCATTGGTTGTTTAGTCAGAATAACTCGTGCGAGTGCCTCGTGCGAGTGCCTCGTGCGAGTGCCTCGTGCGAGTGCCTCGTGCGAGTGCCTCGTGCGAGTGCCTCGTGCGAGTGCCTCGTGCGAGTGCCTCGTGCGAGTGCCTCGTGCGAGTGCCTCGTGCGAGTGCCTCGTGCGAGTGCCTCGTGCGAGTGCCTCGTGCGAGTGCCTCGTGCGAGTGCCTCGTGCGAGTGCCTCGTGCGAGTGCCTCGTGCGAGTGCCTCGTGCGAGTGCCTCGTGCGAGTGCCTCGTGCGAGTGCCTCGTGCGAGTGCCTCGTGCGAGTGCCTCGTGCGAGTGCCTCGTGCGAGTGCCTCGTGCGAGTGCCTCGTGCGAGTGCGTGCAAGATACACATACGATTTTACATCCGATTTTGCGATACATGCATGAATCGGATGGTTTCATCCGAGTCATTCGTACGAGTCTATCGTATGTGTATCACCACCTTCACGCAGTTTGTTTTTCACAACTTTTAACCGAATAGGTGTTAGAAACGCAATAACTTACTGTATAATTTCACAACGTTTTTATTAAAATCCCAAAAATCGAAAACGATTTATGCCACTAAATTAAAAAAGCGCCTAAATGCCTAACCCTATAGAGGTTATACGACAAAACACACAATGCACTCACTATCTTGACATGTTCATGGGAAATGGCTTCATTCTCATAACTACAAACCCTACTAGTGTACCAATAGACATAGCCACTCTCATTGACCATATCGTCCTCAATAATCATCCTCAAACTACTCACATTGCTGGAACAGTTATAACTGACATGTCAGATCATTACATAATGTCATCTTCATCGATGCAAACTCAGATGATCATAGAGATGCACCCAAATGAATAAAACGAGGACACTTTAAAAAGTAAACAATTTACAACATTAAGCACTTACTATTTACATCAAATTGGGATGACTTGGTAAAATTGACTTTTCAAATGAGGCACGCACGTTATTTGTTCCAAAATCTAACAGTTACTTGATGAACAGATTCCTGAGCAGATATTAAAACCAAATAAAACGTTTGGCCAACGAAGTCCTGCTTGAATCTAAACGTGACACGACATGACATTATATAATACAAATTCTAGGAACATATCTATGACAATTCACAAACATGTTATACATTATAAAACCCCAACTATACTGTTCAATTGATAGCAAGTAGACATCTTCATCAATGATAATGTACGTTTCCACGAACATAATTATGGCAAAAGTACTGATGGTAAATTGTGTTTTCGTTCTTGACCAGTGATCCTGAATGGGCTTGGAACAACCTCTCCAGAAGGATGGCTACGTACTTCTATGCAGCGTGCCTGCTCCTTGCAACGGGGTGTGTTGCAGGTAAGTCATTTGGAACTATTATTAAAAAAAGTGACGTAAATAGTTCACACGTATTAACACAGTTTTTTTTAAATTATAAATTGGGTTTGCTACTAGAATTTCAGTTAAACGTGCATTATTAATTTTTCAACATTTTCAAATTTGAAACCGTAAGCGTTGACCAATTCCGTAGTTCTCAATATATACGCAATTAATATAATCACGAAATCAAGCCTTTTCCGTTTTAGGCAATTTATCAAGATAATTGTAGGAAAAAATATATAAACCTGTTTAATATGATGCCGATGATCAGTCAGGTGATATGACGAACATACTGCTCATTCTACGGGAATAATAAACCGTTCTAGTTCTAATTGTTTCCAGCACTCTGCAGGGTTCTATTAACTGACTAGTCTGTATATATTGTGGTTACGGCGTAATGATTTTATGAGGTTTCATTGAACTAGTCAAGAATATACTAAGCCGACCTTTTTATGCAGGCACTGAGAGTGGTCACCGCCAGGGGTGCTGCTGGTCCTCAGTGGTTCTTTTACGTCGCAAATTGAGACGGGACCGATATTAACGTGGTATAAATACTATGGGTTGTTCGTTAGGATATATATAACCTCTCAAAAAAATTATTTGTCGTAAATTAACATGAGGCAAACAAGGCTTGAGGCATGTTTTGATGGCAAGCGAAAATCACGTGACTATAGTGCGCCATAATCCGTGACAGTGATTTAAACAAACGTAATATTTTATTGTATTGCACGACATTTTAAGCACCTATTCACAGTAATCATCATGGCATATATACCAAAAATACTTTGTCGGTTCGCTGTACTTTGATGATTTAACATCTATCGCGCATGCGCAGAAACGTCAAACGGAATCTTTATAACGACCGGGAAAGTGTAAGCGGCACGTTTTGACTCGGCAGGTACGTTCTGCAACACGCCATTTTTCGACCAATAAGTAACGAGCTTGTGTGCACGTGAAAAGCCTCGGTTTACATCGTACGCCTGGCTATGTTTCCACGTGGTTCTGGTTGTGTTTACATTGTACACGTGGTGAAAACAAGTATTAATCACTATTTTACTAAAACAAGGAGCTGCTGTTTCAATTTCAGTGTTTACAGTCTGTAATTCTAAATCATGCCCCACGCATTTGATCTCAACGAACTTAACAAAACTATTATCATATTATCATTATATTATTTTGTGTAACTATGTTTTGCAGGAAAATATGATACAAATACTTGTGTATTTCCACTTTGAAAAACAAGTAAATGTCACTTGGAAATGTCCGGTCATCAGCAGAGTCAACGAGGACGACAGGATCCCAGGACGACAAACACCCTGGCCTGGCCCATTTCTTTTTCTCGCCATCAGCATCGCTGACGTTTTTGGTTGTGCCCATATGTGGACGGCGCGTGTAGTTTTCTGCTGCCGATGTAATAATTTCCTTTATTATAAAAATTATAATCTAATTCAATATACTCAACAATATTATTCACAGAACAATACATACGCAACATACGTAATAAAATCTACCTTTTTGACGTATTTCCACTCGAGTGCCACATTTCAAGTAAAAGACGCATGCGCGCGTTTTCTGCACTCCACGATCGAAGACGTTTCCGCAGTGTCAGGTTCGCGCTCTCAAATGCACGTGGTGCGTGTTTACGTGCAGTAAGTACTCACAACGCAGATATCATTGCAACCAGTGTCTTAACAACATTTATGTCTGAAAGGGCGAATGCGCGATCTGGGTCTGCAGTGACCACCCTCAGTGCCCGCATATCAAACATCCGCTTGGCCTTGGGCCGTATATGTTCTGAACCGTTCGGAGTAGTTCAATGATACCTTATAAGATCATAACGTTGTAGCCACAGTATATACAGACTAGTCAGTTAATTGAACACGTCTAATGCTGGAAGCAACTAGGACAACAAAATGATCTAAATCGCAAAGCCGCCTGTGCAAACGCCAACGCCAGTAGTCTAGTCCGAAGGACAGGGTACCTTGCATCCCCCGGAAACATACCTTTAATCGGCGTCACTGATTCGAAAACAAAATACGTAGAAAAAGGTTTGTTATGTTAACAAGTTGGCAAAATATCCCACGTATCCGCCCTCGGACATAAGAACGCTATGGTGAGAACCACTGACACATATATCTTTGTAGAACAGGTCTCACTTATAGTTCTTATCTTTTGTTGTGCTATCCCCTGGCATAATGTGTTATATGTTGAATGTGCAAGCAAGCATCTGGGTAGAAAGGTAGGTTTTCAAACGACACGAGATTAAATGAGCTGTGAGTGTCTAAGCGACCGTTGAATTCAACGTATTTCTTAAGAAATATTCGCACTGCCATGTACCTTTTGCAAAAAGACAACAACATGCTATTGTGTGTTACAGATAACTACAAACGCGTATGCTATTACGTTAATTGGGCCTAGTACAGATATGGAGATGGAATGTTCGTTCCGGAAAACATTAACGGCAGTCTGTGCACTCACATCATTTATGCATTTGCCACTATCAGCGACAATAAACTTAGTAATTATGAGTATAATGACGAAACAAACTATGGATTCAAAGGCATGTAAGTTGTTATTGTCTGTACTCAGTTACAGAGTGAAATTAAAACTAGGAACGTGATAAATGTTGATGTGTATAATCGACTCGTCGCAATTCTCACATTTTAGCTTGAAACATTGTTATATAATAGTGATATATATATATATATATATATATATATATATATATATATATATATATATATACATTTATATAGTTCCTATATATATATATATATATATATATATATATATATATATATATATATATATATATATAAGGTTAAACGCCGCGTACGGGAGACCAGTTATGCATATACACCGCGTACGGGAACCGCTGTTTTAAGGAGAGATATAATTGCATAACTAATGCATTTTATTTAATGAGTATCCTTGTTAGTGGAGATAGTTTAGATATAAAGGAATTAACTTGATCAATTATTGCAGACACTTGTATATATTTATGTGCATAAGACGGCGCGTACGGGACCCCGGCTGAGAAGTGCTTATAGTTTAAACGTTTTGCTATATATTGATTGAGGGTTAGCGTTCCGTGCTCAGTGTACTATATGCTTGTTTGGTGTATTAATTGTAATAAATATATAGACACATAAATAAAACAAATATTCGACAGATCTCCTAGCCATACGTTGTACATTTGTTAAATGCGGCGCTGTCTATTTGTGTATCTGCATATATATTTACGTTGCTATTGTTATCGTTGTATTGGGTTTTGGATATACCAGGTCGGCGTTAAATATATACTACCGCAAATAAGTATAACTAATAACTAACTTCCGATTACACACCGGTCTCCCGTACGCGGCATCTAAGCATATAGGTTTTAAGGAGACCGAGTTTTGTGTATATATGTTATTTATTACAATATCATAACAATATTGTAGTAATGTGGTGTGTATTTGTATTATTAATGTGGTTTAGTGTTCCAATTATACATAATTGGAAAATCAGTTACATATATATATATATATATATATATATATATATATATATATATATATATATATATATATATATATATATAAGGCTAAATGTGCATGAACCAGTGCATATACGACCGCTACAGGAGCCGCTTAACTATAATTAATTTGAGCGACTTACATTTGACTGAAATTTGAATATGTAAATCAGTCGAAGTTTGTCTGGGTGGTTGTTGTTAGTGTTAGAGTGTGACGTGTTTCTTTGCACTAATTATGTCAGTCCAAACAAATGTACAGCTTGTTCATTGTTTACAAATTTCAGTATATATATATATATATATATATATATATATATACTGAATTTAACAATGCTGTACATTTGTTTGGACTGACATAATTAGTGCAAAGAAACACGTCACACTCTAACACTAACAACAACCACCCAGACAAACTTCGACTGATTTACATATTCAAATTTCAGTCAAATGTAAGTCGCTCAAATTAATTATATGTTTGCCACCACGAATGACAATTACATTTCCCCGTATGATTGGAATGAAAAATGGTCGGCTTGGTCAAACGGAATGTATATGACTGTCCGTGCTGAATTATGAATTTGTAATATTAACGTTTTTGGGTCTTGCGCTTGGCATACATTTTTCGATTTAAAAAATTAAATTCAAATATGTCAAAATTAGCCTGCTCTCCCATGACTGATGCGCACAATATGGTCGACTTCGATTGGCCTACTCGCGTAACCCTAATGTGGTATGGGGTTTACGCTGTGTACGCAGTACCACAAGAGTATTCCAACTGAACGGCGATGGTCGTGATCACGGAGATAAACCCTTAAATAAATAAAAGTGTAAATAAATTTAAGTTATTTAGTGTGTAAATTGTGATGTTCATCTTATTGGTCTTATATTGCAATTCATAGAATGTGGTGACTTTAATGCATATTTAAATGATTGTGTAGTGTAATGTTTAATTAATTTCTTGTGTGGTAGGGAGCCTACGTTCCCTATTGGCTGTCACTGCTAATGACGTCATTTACTCGAGTGAATCCTCTCCAAATTGCGATTGCCTCGGGTACCGGCCTTGAAGATTCACCTTGTTTATCTACGTAAAAAATTGTCTCGTGAATAAGTTATTTTGGATGTTCGATTGGTACTCAGGTTATTCGAGTTACTCGCGTAGCTCAATCGAAGTCGGCTTATGAGTTGGAAACTGTCAAGAACAACACGCACGTTATCATAGCGATATATTTATTTTTATATCCTTGGAGTTGGCAAGACGGTCGGTCAACTGTAAGACAAAGAGTTTCGAGTGCAGCTTTGTATTCTGATAATCATGTGCGCACTTCGGATATGCTCTGTTAGGAAGAAAGCTAATTAGCAAAGTTTACGAAGCAGTGATAGTTTCGACATAGAGCTGTCGCCTGTTAACATTTATTTAGATGTGGTCCCGGTTTGTCCAAAGCAAGTACGAGTAACTGCAAACACATATTTCATTTCTTACCTACGCTTGCCCGCCAAGAGATAAATGGACAACCTTCAGTCCACATATATAGAATATTCCGAAGCCTGATATGGCTTCTCTATAAAGACAATGCTCCATGCCACTAGCAATGTCATTCACTGCTGTATTTAATTATCCATTTTGACAGCTATATTATAAAATGGTTCCTTTGTTTTAGGTTCGCCAGAATGAATGACTTAAAACAAAAATACCGAGGACTAAAGACGCTGCTTTCTGTCGGTGGCCGGTACTTTGGTACAGCGACAATGTCAAAGATGCTGAGTACTTACAGAAATATGCGGACATTCACGGGTACAATTACCCACTACCTTAGAAAGAGGGGTTTTGATGGATTCGACCTAGACTTTGAGTACCCGGGGCGTCGTGGCAGCCCTCGATCAGACAAGCGTAGATACACCAAGCTTGTGATGGTTAGTGTGGCATTTACCATGAACGTATTTTTATCATATACACCAACCAGGCAAGGCAACATATAAACTAATCATACATACTTCTATAATTCTGTCCAGTATTTGCCTATTTCTGAAGATAAAAGATAAAACGAACATATACATATAAATTAATACAGAAGAACGTAGTAGGCTTGCGTGTGTTGCAGTTGTACATTTCCATCTAAACCGTTCTCCGCCATTATTTGCATAATTAACCGGATGCTACTGTGGACTTCATTAGCAATTATCAGCTTTCTGGCAACTAAAAACGTCTATGTTTGTCATTGATCCACTGCTTATACATTTGGAACATGCTCACCTGGGAATTGTGTTGAGAGGAAATTATTTCTACCGGGATAGACTATCCATGTCTGGCATGATGGCAAAACTCCGATATTTTTGAATGCACGCCTTCTGCTTGATTGTAAGTTGCTCATGCAACCACCTTCTCTTTTCTGTTGTATTTTATTAGTTTCCGGGATTAGATCCTTTTGATGTACGTGCAACTACATTTGATCACTTTTTTATTTCATAACCCAGTGTGTGCCTTTTGTGCTAGGTTAGTTCATGACTTTATTGCATTTCGTCAAATCAAACGTTTTCATACTGTCAAGCCTCTTGCAAGTTATGCTTCTTGTGAAGATTATGCTTCCTTCCCTTTGGCGGTGAACACAACTATATTGAGATAATTGAAATGCAGACAACCGCCTCTCCCGATAAGAACTGTATTCACAACTCGCACGTGGTAGGAGAACACGTGATGGCCAGAAAACACAATTCATAAATTGTCTTAAAGTTTTCACGAAGACACGTCAGCTTGACAACAACACCTGGGAGAACATGGGTGTAGACCATCCACTTTGGCGCCATGGCATGCACCAATCAACGACCCAATTTGAGACAGACTTCACGTGGCGGAGAAACGGCAGATGAGTAATACCCCGTCTCTCTCCCGTCTTGCACCTCCTGCCCACACTGCAACAACATATGCAGATCAAGAATCAGGCTCTTGAATCACCTCAAGATACCTGTGCAACCTTCGAAAGTCGTCATCCTCGTGTCGACGGACTGCTTCGTCCTGTTACAGTGACACCCATTGACCATTTTTCCCATTGGAAGCGATACCACTATTCGTTTCACTACAGTTTCGTGCTCTCACATGTTTTGTTTCTTCCCACAAATTTCCACACAGAGCATACATCGAAATACTTCCCGTCCTGACCAAGATAATCCTTGAATCGCTGTCCTGCAACAACTTGGATCGACTGGCAATATGTTTTATAGGGTATCTCATTAATTATTTCCGTCGAAGTACAGTTCGTTAAGTACATTGTCTTTATTTTGGCTTGATAGGACTATTTGGATCATGCATACAAATATTGACTCCACCGTAAGTCATTACTGGCATCGTTTGACAGTTTACAAACTCTACTACTGTGTTTTTCACCGCACACATTTCTTTACTTAAAGCATATTCATCGCTCATTGAGCAGATAACGGCATGTGTGTTATCAAATCAATCCTCTTTGTTGCATAAGTATGTGACTGCAACCACGTCTGTTAGCAGTATGCAAATGACATCCAAATTAGCTAAGAGTTTCTCACAACATTTCGTTAAATAAACATGGAAATAAAAATTAATGCACTTTTTTTAAACAAGAAACTTTTTCATGTTGCTTAGCACCGACGCGACATGAACAAAAGCTATGGTGTAATTTCCTTATTTATTTTTTAATGACGCGATATGCAATTACGTTATACAATTATAACGTATTACCATGTTTTACATATCATATTAGCGCGCACGCTCCCCTCCTCTCTCTCTCTCTCTCTCTCTCTCTCTCTCTCTCTCTCTCTCTCTCTCTCTCTCTCTCTCCTCTCTCTCTCTCTCTCTCTTTCTCCCTCACTAGCTCTCACCGTCCTTCCCTCCCACCATTTCAGATACTTATGAATTGATAAAAACACTATAATAAACAAAATCGTGTGGTTCGTATGAAGGTATAACTATTTTAATTAAATATGTTTATAATATGAGTATCTTTGATAAAATACTTTACGTGTTTCTGCATTGTCTATATAGGAAAAACAAAATATTTACTTATTTTAAAATCATTACAGCAAACGTAATTTTGAGAATAATGAAATGTTATTTATATATCAAAACTACTGGCGACAGAACTTAAGGTCACGTTTCACCAATAAAATCAGCTTCGTTATTATTATACCTAGACATGTGACATTTTCTGTGTACGAGCATAATGGTGTATGAGATGGGAAAATGTCATGTTGACCTAATTTTGATCAGTCACGTGATCCAAAATGGCCGACAAAGTAAATAATATAGGGTATTTTCAAAACATGATTCCAATGTCACTTTTGGATTTTCACTTTTTGATGTGCATTTGTAACATGTCATTGCTTCATGTGAATTAAAATAGATTCTGTCACTTCAGTTTCATAATAAATATGAATTTTATTCATAAACATAACGCAACATGTGTAATCGTATATACAAAACACCTTGTATCTCAGCCAAAAATTAAGCAATTGCTATTATTCTAGTTCCCGTGATTCTATATATACTTCTTCACAATCGCACCACGATTCATCCAAATGCACCAATAACATTTCCAGATATTGTGTTTTAAAGTATGCAAATATGGTGAAAAATTGAAATTGAGAAAATAGCATTTTAAAGTTTGTCATGTGCACCTTGAACGTCATGCTTCATTCAGAAGCCTCCTGCTTGGTAATTATCATCACTGGTGCTTGGTCCAGCCTGTGCCAGTTGTCTTTGAGTCGCTGTCACCCAAAAAGCCAGTATATGGCAAGTCATGTTTGTCCATCCTTGTAGTAGTTGGACCGATTCGTGCTGACGAGAGGTGGGATGTTCATGTTCGTGAGTGAACCGCTGACCCTGTATGTAATGGCCTCTGATGCTGTAGATAGCCATCTGGAAGCGCACGTTGATGTTCTCGCCAGCAGTGTTCTGTAGGTTCAGTTTATCACTGCAGGCCATGTATACGAACTTCAGTGAACTAGCAAGTATTGCTCTCACCTCACGTCAAACATTCGGTAGCCACTGAGGGGGTCATCAATGATGGGTCTTTCAGATACTTGTTTGCCAAGTTTCATAGCCGAGGAGCTACGATGCACTGGTGCTGTCTCCTGTGGTTCAGGTCCAACAGTGGGAGATGTCTTCGTTGCTATGTAGCGATTCCCATAGAATTTCCTTTTCTTTTGTCGGGCAATATTCTGCTTTGATGACATTGTTCACCTGAAATGTATAAATTAAATATATTATATTGTACCTAAATACAGGCAATGTACACTTATATTTAGACAAATTGAAACTGGGACATGTGAAGTAACATGACAGATGGTGAAATACTTGATCATGAAATTGGAATCTACTGATTGTTGATTAATTTAGATAATTAAAATAGTGCTATAAACTCACGTAACAAAATGATGGCTGCTAATAGTAAAAACCCTACTATGTTACTTGAATCACTGCTAATAGTAATATACATCAGTGTTTGTAGAGTTTATTCAGTACTGTAAACATTCAGAGAATCAGCCATGCCTTGCCGTTGATTACTTTAACACCAGACTGGATCACGCCGGTAGAGTCACAGTGCATTTGTTTTCAAGTTTACTAAGGTGCTTTTTCTGATAATGACACTACGCTATGTACATACCTGATGATGCTTGACAGTGTTATGTAAAAGTCTTGCGAAGTGAGGAAGTTAGCTGAGTCAGTCTTATAATTGTCATATCCAGGCGCAACTGCGTTAATCGTGAGGACAGGGAGAATAACAGCCTCAATTTAGGGAGGGATATTAGACTAGTGGGGATCATACTGCATAGTGGTATGCAGGTGTTGCAGTACCTCAGGTGTTGCAATACCTCAGGGGTTTGACGCCCCTGCCATGCAGAGTTGTAAACCACTGCCTTGTGGTACAGGTTCTTGACAGAAGGCTAAGAGAGCAAACCCTAACCAGAAATCTATGTCACTGTGACAGCATTATGGGCGATTGATGTATGGAACTCCCAACATCTCTCGACCAGTCACTGCAGGGACAAATAGTTTGCACCTGTCTTGACATGTTCTTGCCGGTGTGAAACTTCTATTTGCTCACCGAGAGAGAGAGAGAGAGAGAGAGAGAGAGAGAGAGAGAGAGAGAGAGAGAGAGAGAGAGCCGCTAGTAACTTGCAAAACACTTTTTGCTGGCAGCTTCCATGAACTGTACAACTGCACGAAACACCATACCGGATTGGCAGTCGCCCGGGTTACCAAGGATTGCGCTGCTCGACCTCATATTCTGTCGACAGTGGAAAATCAGCTAGGAAGAAGAAGACAACTACTGACAATTGCACAATGGAACATCAGGACTCTCCTCGACCGAGAAGCAGCTGACCGACCAGAAAGACATAGGCACTGATAGCAATGGAACTTGCCAAATACAACATTGACATCGCCGCCCTATGTGAAACAAGGTTCTCAGAGTCTGGTAGTCTCAACGAATTGGAATACTCTTTCTTCTGAGGGGGCAAACCCGAAGGAGAGGGCTTTGTTATCAAAAAGGTTATCGTCACAAAGCTAACAAAAATGCCAGGCCAGTAAGTAACAAAACCATGACGATGAGACTACTAAGCAACGACAACTTTGCTACAAGTATCAGCGTGTACGCTCCAACAATGACTAACCAAGATGAAAAAGAGGCCTTCTACAACCAGCTGGCAAGTGTGCTCAGTAGCATCCCTTGAATAGATAAGCTTCTGCTGATAGGAGAATTCAACGCGAGGATAGGAAGAGACAATGACAAGTGGCCCTTGGCAAACATTGGATTGGGAAATGCAACTCAAATGGCGACCTTTTACTGGCTCTGCGCTCTGAGTTCGAACTGATAGTGACGAACACCATGTTCAAACAGGATGATGAACGCAGGACCACTTGGATGCATCCTCGTTCCGGACACTGGCATATGATCGTTCCGAGGTGTCGGGAAAAGATCGATATCCACAGAACACGAGCCATGCGTGGAGCTAACTGCTGGACCGAACACCAGATGCTGAGGTCAAAAGTGGCTTTCTGAATAGGCCAAAAGTACAATAAGCAAGGGATAAATAAGCCGACCAAGCTCAACACAGCAAAACTAGGTACCACCAGACATAGGGAGAGTTTTGACAGTGCCCTCGCCCAATGGGAGGAGAAGGAAAGCTCAACACCAGACGAGGAATGGGCAGCTCTGCAGCAGGTCGTATACAACACAGCCAATACATATTTTGGCAAGCCAGAAAAAAAGCACCACGACTGGTTCGACCCCAACGACCAAGAGCTACAGACTCTTATGAGCAGAAGAGACCAAGCCCACCAGAGAGTGTTGCAAAACAAGGCGCACTAGATCCATCATTGCAGCATACAAAGATGCATGCAGACTGCTACAAAAACGCACCCCTGCAGAGAGCTGCTGACAGAAACGACATGAAGGGCTTCTACAATGGACTGAAGGAAGTGTGTGGACCCAAGAAGAAGGGACCTGTTCACCTGAAATCAACAGATGGAAGACTTTCTCTGACAGCAAGATAGTTGTGGCAAGATGGAATGAAAACGTACAGAAGCTACTCAACGTCCCTGGCAACATAGATCACGAAGCTCTGGACAACATTCCGCAGCGAATTACCAAGACAAGCCTCGATGAGATGCCAACCATGGCTGAGTTGGCAAGAGCAATCGCCGGCTGAAAGATGGCAAAGCACGGATGAGACAATATATTCAGCAGACTGCACCAAGTAATCACCAATGTCTGGGAAATGGGCTACGTATCATAAGCATGGAAGAATGCCAGCATTGTAACCACCTACAAAAAAGGTGATCGGACAGACTGTGGGAAATGTAGAGGAATCTATCTTTTTTTCCATGGCAGGCAAGTTCTTCGCCAGGATCCTCCGCAACAGACTATCTACCCACATAATACCAGAGGTAGTTCCGGAGACAAACTGTGGCTTCAGAGGTAACAGGGGCACCGTGAATATGATATTTTGTCTCCGACAGCTACAAGAAAAGTGCATTGAGCAGGACCGACCACTGTACATGGTATTTGTCGACTTCAGTAAGGCGTTCGATGCAGTTGGGAGGACCTGGTTGTGGCAGCTACTGGGGAAGTATGGATGCCCAGAGAGGTTCACAACTATGATCGAGGCTCTACATACCGGAATGGTGGCGAATGCTAGTGTTGGAGGGGAAGTCTCGGAATCGTTCAGTATAACAAATGGGGCAAGCAAGGTTGTGTCCTGGCTCTTCGCCATCTTCCTATCAGCAATGCTCGACAAGGCTTTCCGAGACATGGGGAATGGCGTCTACATACAGTCCAGACAGAGCGCTGACCTACTCAACGTCGCATACTTCAGAGTGAAGACCAAGACTACTCGGATACTGATGAGACAGCTGTTATTCGCAGATAACAGTGCACTGGTTGTCCACTCTACTGAAGAGATGCAGAAAATAGTGGATGTTTTCTCCGATGTCAAAGAAGTTCGGCCTGAAGATTAACATCAAGAAAACCGAGGTGTTGTACCAACCCAACTCTACAAGAACCCCCGAGAGGAGGATATCATGGCTGATGCTGAACTCTGTCCTGGAATTCACCTATCTCGGAAGCGCTATATTAAGTAATGGATGCATTGACGATGAAATACAGAGGAGGATGGCCAAGGCTAGTGTATCTTTCGGCCGACTTTGCCAGAGACCCTGGAACAACCACCATGTGTCCATGCGGGTTAATGGCAAGATATACCGTGCAATCGTGCTGTCCACCCTCCTATAGGTAGCCGAGGCCTGGACAGTGTACAGACGACATGTGAAAAAGCTGCTTGCCTTCATGATACGACATTTGCGTTCGATCATGAGGATAACCTGGATGGACAAATTGACAAACAATGACATACTCGAACGGACAGGGCTGGCATCTATGGAAGATATTCTTATCAAAAAGTATCTTATATGGAAAACAGTAGAAACTAACTAATAAAACCCCCGATGCGACTTGATTTATTTATAGTGCACACACAGACATACATACACACACACACACACACACACACACACACACACACACACACACACACACACACACACACACACACACACACACACACACACACATACTCACACACACATACACGCACGCACACGCACACAACTCACTCACACACATACACACTCACACACACACACACACACACACACATACACACACACATGCACACAAACACGCACGCACACGCACACAAATCACTCACACACATACACACACACACACACGCACGCACACGCACACGCACACGCACACGCACACTCACACAACACACTCACACACACTCACACTCACACTCACACACTCACACTCACACTCACACGCACACGCACACGCACACGCACACCACACACACGCACACGCACACGCACACGCATAAACACACACGAACATATACACACTTACATACACGTATCTATATATATACACACACGTCGATGTGGGGTGTTATTAGTAACACGGGGGTGCACAGTAGCACAGCCCCCTGCCTGCTTATAATATTAACCACACATGCACATATTCGTTGCTTTAAACATTGTTAACTTTGGGTGCAGTATGTTTGTGTTGCTGTTGTAGACACTGAGGCGATTATTTCAGCTCGAAGCGGGATGGTCGAGAAACACTGTTAACAGCAATACGTTGCCTCTCGTAAACTTGATATTGACGCCGCTTACGAAATTCGACACCTGAGAAAGTGAGTATTATGACTTGCCTCTGACATATTCCATCGGATCACTTTCCATGGATATTGTAATATCAACGTCGCAATGTCATTAATGTCGTTTCTGCAAAGTAGTTAGTTACATCAAACTCATATGTTCCCCCACTAGTACATTTAAGCATAGTATGGTTGACTCTGTGCTGGATGTATACACATGATGTAGCAACCCTTGTTTGGTGATTCAATGCGTTATACAAATATACACTGGCAACTGGTATGGTTCAACAGATATATTGACTTCTTCAACTTGTTGACATACGACCTGCACGGTAGTTGGGATCTCACAACTGGCATCCAAGCCCCACTCTTCGCACGCCGAGGCGAATCCGGAAGAAACATACGGCTCAATGTTGTAAGTTCTCTCTCTCTCTCTCTCTCTCTCTCTCTTTCTCTCGTTCCTCTTTCTCTCTCTCTCTCTCTCTCTCTCACTTTCTCTCTCTGTGTCTCTCTGTCTCTCTGTCTCTCTGTCTCTGTCTCTCTGTCTCTCTGTCTCTCTGTCTCTCTCTCTCTCTCTCTCTCTCTCTCTCTCTCTCTCTCTCTCTCTCTCTCTCTCTCTCTCTCTCCTCACTATCTCGAACTTTCTCTCTCGCACACTCCATTTTGTGTATATTTATCTGTCTGCATCTCTGTCCCCCCCCCCTCTCCCTCTACCTCTCCCTATCCCTCTCCCCTCCCTCTCTATCCCTCTCTCTCTCTCTCTCTCTCTCTCACTACCGCTCACTCCGTATCTCCCTCTCTCTCCCTCTCTCCTTACCTCTACGTCTCACTCTCACTCTACCTACACACTCCCCCCTTCCTCAATCACTTCATCTCTCAATCGTTCCCTTCCATTGGTGTTCTGTGATCCTTGTGCCAAGTCGTATTGTACTTTCACCAGTTTAACACTTGTCACAATGTGTACAGTGTCTACCATACACAACCCACACTTTCTGCCTTCCCTGTTCTGTATTTCAACAATCGCCACAGTGTGTAAATCGACTTATGGGCCCAGATTATCATTGGATTGGAAAATCCCTGCAACTCCTTTTCACGGCTACCTTCTGGTGCCCGGTGTTGTCGTCTGCTGGTGTTGGTGCCCGGTGTTGTCGTCTGCTGGTGTTGGTGCCCGGTGTTGTCGTCTGCTGGTGTTGGTGCCCGGTGTTGTCGTCTGCTGGTGTTGGTGCCCGGTGTTGTCGTCTGCTGGTGTTGGTGCCCGGTGTTGTCGTCTGCTGGTGATGGTGCCCTGTATTGTCGTCTGCTGGTGTTGGTGCCCGGTGTTGTCGTCTGCTGGTGTTGGTGCCCGGTGTTGTCGTCTGCTGGTGTTGGTGCCCGGTGTTGTCGTCTGCTGGTGTTGGTGCCCGGTGTTGTCGTCTGCTGGTGTTGGTGCCCGGTGTTGTCGTCTGCTGGTGTTGGTGCCCTGTATTGTCGTCTGCTGGTGTAGGTGCCCGGTGTTGTCGTCTGCTGGTGTTGGTGTCCGGTGTTGTCGTCTGCTGGTGTTGGTGCCCTGTATTGTCGTCTGCTGGTGTTGGTGCCCGGTGTTGTCGTCTGCTGGTGTTGGTGCCCTGTATTGTCGTCTGCTGGTGTTGGTGCCCGGTGTTGTCGTCTGCTGGTGTTGGTGCCCTGTGTTGTCGTCTGCTGGTGTTGGTGCCCGGTGTTTGTCGTCTGCTGGTGTTGGTGCCCGGTGTTGTCGTCTGCTGGTGTAGTCCCGGTGTTGTCGTCTGCTGGTGTTGGTGCCCGGTGTTGTCGTCTGCTGGTGTTGGTGCCCGGTGTTGTCGTCTGCTGGTGTTGGTGCCCTGTTTGTCGTCTGCTGGTGTTGGTGCCCGGTGTTGTCGTCTGCTGGTGTTGGTGCCCGGTGTTGTCGTCTGCTGGTGTTGGTGCCCGGTGTTGTCGTCTGCTGGTGTTGGTGCCGGTGTTGTCGTCTGCTGGTGTTGGTGCCCGGTGTTGTCGTCTGCTGGTGTTGGTGCCCGGTGTTGTCGTCTGCTGGTGTTGGTGCCCTGTTGTCGTCTGCTGGTGTTGGTGCCTGTTGTCGTCTGCTGGTGTTGGTGCCCGGTGTTGTCGTCTGCTGGTGTTGGTGCCCGGTGTTGTCGTCTGCTGGTGTTGGTGCCCGTTTTGTCGTCTGCTGGTGTTGGTGCCCGGTGTTGTCGTCTGCTTTTGGGGGGTGTTGTTCTCTGGTGGGGGCCCGTGTTGTCGTCTGCTGGTGATGGTGCCCTGTATGTCGTCTGCTGGTGTTGGTGCCCGGTGTTGTCGTCTGCTGGTGTTGGTGCCCGGTGTTGTCGTCTGCTGGTGTTGGTGCCCGGTGTTGTCGTCTGCTGGTGTTGGTGCCCGGTGTTGTCGTCTGCTGGTGTTGGTGCCCGGTGTTGTCGTCTGCTGGTGTTGGTGCCCTGTATTGTCGTCTGCTGGTGTGGTGCCCGGTGTTGTCGTCTGCTGGTGTTGGTGTCCTTGTGTTGTCGTCTGCTGGTGTTGGTGCCCGTAATTGTCGTCTGCTGGTGTTGGTGCTCCGGTGTTGTCGTCTGCTGGTGTTGGTGCCCTGTATTGTCGTCTGCTGGTGTTGGTGCCCGGTGTTGTCGTCTGCTGGTGTTGGTGCCCGGTGTTGTCGTCTGCTGGTGTTGGTGCCCGGTGTTGTCGTCTGCTGGTGTTGGTGCCCGGTGTTGTCGTCTGCTGGTGTGGTGCCCGGTTTTGTCGTCTGCTGGTGTTGGTGCCCGGTGTTGTCGTCTGCTGGTGTTGGTGCCCGGTGTTGTCGTCTGCTGGTGTTGGTGCCCGGTGTTGTCGTCTGCTGGTGTTGGTGCCCGGTGTTGTCGTCTGCTGGTGTTGGTGCCCGGTGTTGTCGTCTGCTGGTGTTGGTGCCCGGTGTTGTCGTCTGCTGGTGTTGGTGCCCGGTGTTGTCGTCTGCTGGTGTTGGTGCCCGGTGTTGTCGTCTGCTGGTGTTGGTGCCCGGTGTTGTCGTCTGCTGGTGTTGGTGCCCGGTGTTGTCGTCTGCTGGTGTTGGTGCCCGGTGTTGTCGTCTGCTGGTGTTGGTGCCCGGTGTTGTCGTCTGCTGGTGTTGGTGCCCGGTGTTGTCGTCTGCTGGTGTTGGTGCCCGGTGTTGTCGTCTGCTGGTGTTGGTGCCCGTGTTGTCGTCTGCTGGTGTTGGTGCCCGGTGTTGTCGTCTGCTGGCGTTGGTGCCCGTGTTGTCGTCTGCTGGTGTTGGTGCCCGGTGTTGTCGTCTGCTGGTGTTGGTGCCCGGTGTTGTCGTCTGCTGGTGTTGGTGCCCGGTGTTGTCGTCTGCTGGTGTTGGTGCCCGGTGTTGTCGTCTGCTGGTGTTGGTGCCCGGTGTTGTCGTCTGCTGGTGTTGGTGCCCGGTGTTGTCGTCTGCTGGTGTTGGTGCCCGGTGTTGTCGTCTGCTGGTGTTGGTGCCCGGTGTTGTCGTCTGCTGGTGTTGGTGCCCGGTGTTGTCGTCTGCTGGTGTTGGTGCCCGGTGTTGTCGTCTGCTGGTGTTGGTGCCCGGTGTTGTCGTCTGCTGGTGTTGGTGCCCGGTGTTGTCGTCTGCTGGTGTTGGTGCCCGGTGTTGTCGTCTGCTGGTGTTGGTGCCCGGTGTTGTCGTCTGCTGGTGTTGGTGCCCGGTGTTGTCGTCTGCTGGTGTTGGTGCCCGGTGTTGTCGTCTGCTGGTGTTGGTGCCCGGTGTTGTCGTCTGCTGGTGTTGGTGCCCGGTGTTGTCGTCTGCTGGTGTTGGTGCCCGGTGTTGTCGTCTGCTGGTGTTGGTGCCCGGTGTTGTCGTCTGCTGGTGTTGGTGCCCGGTGTTGTCGTCTGCTGGTGTTGGTGCCCGGTGTTGTGCCCTTTTCTGCTGGTGTTGGTGCCCGGTGTTGTCGTCTGCTGGTGTTGGTGCCCTGTATTGTCGTCTGCTGGTGTTGGTGCCCGGTGTTGTCGTCTGCTGGTGTTGGTGCCCTGTATTGTCGTCTGCTGGTGTTGGTGCCCGGTGTTGTCGTCTGCTGGTGTTGGTGCCCTGTATTGTCGTCTGCTGGTGTTGGTGCCCGGTGTTGTCGTCTGCTGGTGTTGGTGCCCGGTGTTGTCGTCTGCTGGTGTTGGTGCCCTGTATTGTCGTCTGCTGGTGTTGGTGCCCGGTGTTGTCGTCTGCTGGTGTTGGTGCCCGGTGTTGTCGTCTGCTGGTGTTGGTGCCCGGTGTTGTCGTCTGCTGGTGTTGGTGCCCGGTGTTGTCGTCTGCTGGTGTTGGTGCCCTGTATTGTCGTCTGCTGGTGTTGGTGCCCGGTGTTGTCGTCTGCTGGTGTTGGTGCCCGGTGTTGTCGTCTGCTGGTGTTGGTGCCCGGTGTTGTCGTCTGCTGGTGTTGGTGCCCGTTGTTGTCGTCTGCTGGTGTTTGTGCCCGGTGTTGTCGTCTGCTGGTGTTGGTGCCCGGTGTTGTCGTCTGCTGGTGTTGGTGCCCGGTGTTGTCGTCTGCTGGTGTTGGTGCCCGGTGTTGTCGTCTGCTGGTGTTGGTGCCCGGTGTTGTCGTCTGCTGGTGATGGTGCCCTGTATTGTCGTCTGCTGGTGTTGGTGCCCGGTGTTGTCGTCTGCTGGTGTTGGTGCCCGGTGTTGTCGTCTGCTGGTGTTGGTGCCCGGTGTTGTCGTCTGCTGGTGTTGGTGCCCGGTGTTGTCGTCTGCTGGTATTGGTGTCCGGTGTTGTCGTCTGCTGGTGTTGCTGACGTTAGTTTTTTTCTTCCTCCTGCTATGTGAAAGGACACGGTCAATTAAACATTACAGATCCATAAGTTTTGCCTGAAATCGTACTTTGTTTCACGTTTAAACCAGGCCATATATGTTGTTCCCCCATTGATCTGGTAGCGGCGTCGCCTGGCCTAGCGGCAGTATCTGCAAGGGTTTTCGTTGCGTTCGCGCTAAGTGAGTGACGTCACACCGGGCTTCGTGCCATATTGGAATTAATGCAAGTTCGCCTGATTTGAGTTAACTTGGAAATATTGTCGAATGTATTTACGTATGCAAAGGATGTAATTATAAGAACACCCGACAGTTGAAAGTCATGATAAGTAGGTGTGTTGGGTTTGGAAGCCGCGGAATGACCGTCACCTCGATTGGAATGGCTGGATGGTGCTAATATCAACAGTGCAAATGCGTGGGAACACTTCTTTCAACGAACTAGGGAATTATTGGCTTATTACATCGTGCCACATGGTTGCCCGTGAGCGTGGCATAGCCAGAGACTAGGAGTGGCGTGTCATAGACGTAGTCCTACTCCGGCCCCCACGTACCACTAAGCCAGCTCCAACAAGAACAACTGTCAGAAAACGGGAAGTTCAAAGCCAATAGGTAAGCTGACTGATGGTATATTGTCACTTGGTTACCTGAAGTCTGTGCATTATTTGTGAGGCTCTATGTATGGACGTCACATCAAAGCCAGGCCGGTGCGTTTGCGGCTGGCAAAAATTGAGGCACAATTTAGATATACATTTTTGTTTAGGGTAAGTATGGGTACACATCGCAATGATCTCACACATCGCAATTATCTCACATATTTGACATTTTAAGAAGGTGAAATTAAGGTTACTTCAAAAGTTCACTATGCCCTTTTGAATTTTGCCAACAACACTGATTGACCGTGTCCTTTACAGTTTGTAACAGTACATTCAGTACTGGCTTGATGTGTTCCATCTCTGTGAACTAGTCCTATTCTCCTGTAACCAGGTGTTTTGCCGTTTGCATGTTACAACGAATATGTGTATATATAAGTATTAATAACAGGCCTGGGCTGTTAACTACTGGCTCAGAAAAGGCTGCCCGAAAAAGAAGCTAGTAGTTGGCGTTGGAACGTTTGGACGGGCGTTCATACTGGCGAATCCAGCACAAAATGGTGTAGGTGCACGCAGAATCGGAATTCCTAGAGCTGGTCCATTTACTAAAGAAAGAGGTTACTTGTCTTACTATGAGGTAAGTTGTTTGAAAATTACTGCAACGAAATCCGCGTTTGTGGTAATGATATATTAGTGTGATTATTTTAAAATAAAATATTGTTAAAGAGACCGTGCTTATTATAACGTACGTGGCAACACCGTGTTCAATATTTTGTACGAGGCTAGGATTTAGTATGTGTGTTTAGGCCTTTCAAAACACGCAATTGACAGTCCGTTTTTCCATGTTGACAGCCAATATATGTTCACCAGTGGTGATGATGAAAAACGTTTACCATAAATAACTGTTACCATACATTCTGAGGTATATAATTACATACATTTATAGGTATATACTATATAGAGATCGTCACTGTTCCCATAACAAGGGAGTACGGCCACAGGTGCTTGAGTTGCTCTCACAATACATGTACATGGTTTAATTAGATTATATGACCCAGGTGGAATAATAGAACAACAGGAAAACAGATTGCGCGAATGAAAAAGAAAAGAAATAGTGCAACGCGTATCACGCCAATATTGCTTTCGTGAATCCTTAATTAAAATAGCCATAAATAATATTAATGATACATTTAACTAATACTATTACATAAACCTCTTGAGTTGATATTTGTAAGGTACTAGACTATGATTACAATCCTCGTGCGTTGTAGTTATATAACTAAGTAATTAGACACCTAGGTATATAATGGTATTATGTAATAGGGGCCTACATAGCCTATTTTGAAATTGATACATGTAACTAACTCTGTTTGGCGTGTCTCGTATTTGTGGAGATTATTATATGATAACCCCATAGTGCTATAACTTGACTTATCCACCCTAGCTTCCTGACGTATCATTGCATCAGATAATTATGTTGATAACTGGAATGATGCTTATTGACTTGGTGAATGAACACACACACACACACACACACACACACACACACACACACACACACACACACACACACACACACACACACACACACACACACACACACACACACACACACACACACACACACACACACACACACACACACACACACACACACACACACACACACACACACACACACACACACACACACACACACACACACACACACACACATCACACACACACACACACACACACACACACACACACACACAGACACACAACACACACACACACACACACACACACACACACACACACACACACACACACACACACACACACACACACACACACACACACACACACACACACACACACACACACACACACACACACACACACACACACACACACACACACACACACACACACACACACACACACACACACACACACACACACACACACACACACACACACACACACACACACACACTCACACACACACACACACACACACACACACTACACACACACACACACACACACACACACACACACACACACACACACACACACACACACACACACACACACACACACACACACACACACACACACACACACACACACACACACACACACACACACACACACACACACACACATACACACACATACACACACACACACACACACACACACACACACACACACACCACACACACACACACAACAACACACACACACACACACACACACACACACACACACACACACACACACACACACACACACACACACACACACACACACAACACACACACACACACACACACACACCACACACACCACAACACACACACACACACACACACACACACCACACCACACACACACACACACACACACACACACACACACACACACACACACACACACACACACACACACACACACACACACACACACACACACACACACACACACACACACACACACACACACACACACACACACACACACACACATGCGGTGGTGTGGCGTTTTCATTTTCTCGGGCGTCACATAATATTCGGGGTGACATTTCTGCGCATGCGCTTTTCATTCGTCATTTGTTACCAATAAATACGTTAACACTTTCCGCTGAATCTCATATTAAAGGTAAGTTCTTATTTAGCGCAGTATCCAATCCTTAGGATTGTTCAAAGCGCATTACAATACTTTCCTGACAGACCTGTTCAATCAGACACCATCTCAACTTACCTGGAAAGCATCCAACCGTATGATATACTGCGCGAAGGCTGCTCGTATACATATCCACCACTGCCTATAGCCAGGTACTCATTTATATAGCTGAGTGAACTGGAGCAATGTAGAGTGGAAAAAAACGTGCCCAAGATTTTAACACCGCGGCACAGGATTCGAACCCTGGTCCTCTTAGTCGAGAGTACAAGGCTCTACCCCTGAGGCATTGCGCTCTACCAGTATACATTATATAGCCAAATTTTTCATATATTATATGTCATATTATATAGTATATAGTATATGATATGCTATATAGTATACATTATATTAATATAGTATATGTATATGTATATGTATATGTATATGTATATATATATATAATATATTATATATATGATATATATTATGTATATGTACATATAATATATATTATACTATATATATATATACATATAATATACTATATATATATACATATAATATATATAATATAATATAATATATATATATATATATATCATACTTAATAATATACTATATATTTTCAATATATTATTTGACTCAAATTAACAGGCAAATGTGCGTTTGAGGCAAACACAAATCACGTGACTTCAGTAATGTAAATCATGTGACATCATTAACTCAAATCACTTCAGTTCGCCATAATCCGTAATAAACGAAAAATTTTAATACGTCGAACCAAATTGGAAGCAACTCTTCACACTAATCACCACAGGAAAGTTACCGAACAACCCGTTGTATTTATTTCATGAATGCCTTGCGTTTTGTTTTGAGTAAATGTAAGCGCAACTGCGGAATGTGCGTCTCTTCAAAAAGGTAATTACAATCATATGGTGGCATACCATTCTTAATTGTACTTGCTACTATTTAGCTTGTATTATGTAAATGTATTGTTTGATGCTACATCATGTTTTCATTATATTGTTATGTGCAGACTGCATGAAATATTACGATTTATTTAAGCCATGTCTCTGTATGAAATATCAGGTGCAGTGGATGATGAAAATGGGACTCGGTGGTTGGATGGTTTGGGATTTAACTGCTGATGACTTCAACGGAAAGTTCTGTAATACTGGCAAATACCCGCTAATCAATCGACTCAACAAGGCTTTGAAAGGCGAAGTCATCACAATGCCGTAAGATCAAGAACCCTGACTTTAATAAAATATTGAATACTATTTTAGAAGAACAATCTTCATAAGTTGTGACGTGGTCATGACTCATGTTTGGAATTCCAGTCGAGACAGTTTTACGAATATCCTATTTCTGATGTATCAGGGTTGATTCTATACCATAGGCATAGGTTGTATCTAAAACAGCAAGTTATTTTCAATTTCATCCTCGCGCGCTTCGTTATCGATCACATTTTAACATTCACCGAGACAGCATTTACACAGAGGGGTTCAAGGAAAGCCGCCCCCGCAACCATACCCTTCTTTTACAGTTCAGCCGTTTTATTCAATAGGACTAGTTGGTTAGAGTAAGGACAGTTTGACGTCAACCTTTCATTGAAAAAGGCGTCTGCAATTTGAATTGTATGTCTTCTACAGCATTTTGTCCAGTAACATTCTATTATTATATGTTTAATTATAGTTGCAAATGTTTAGGTTTTATTAACAGTGTGTTATGTGTATTCCCAAACTATTGCTTTTAAGAACATCTCGAATAGTGAATACGTAGTTACACGTGCTGTGTCACCTTTACAATGAGCCCATTTGATTATATATGTGTATATAGTGTAATATATCGGTACAATGGCATTTCCATATAGAGGAATACATGTGAACTGCATGGTGTTGTAAGAAAGCAGAAACTGATGAAACACATCGATGACAAGGAGGAGAGTGTGGTGAGCTGTTGTCGAAAATGCAGTTCATGTGTTATTGTCTGCGATGCGATGCGATGCGATGCGATGCGATGCGATGCGATGCGATGCGATGCGATGCGATGCGATGCGATGCGATGCGATGCGATGCGATGCGATGCGATGCGATGCGATGCGATGCGATGCGATGCGATGCGATGCGATGCGATGCGACGCGAGGCGACGCGACGCGACGCGACGCGACGCGACGCGACGCGACGCGACGCGACGCGACGCGACGCGACGCGACGCGACGCGACGCGACGCGACGCGACGCGACGCGACGCGACGCGACGCGACGCGACGCGACGCGACGCGACGCGACGCGACGCGACGCGACGCGACAGTATGTCTTAGCCTAGCCAGCTTTTTGTGGAGAATAGCTAGACCATGAAATTAATAATATTATTATGCACTTATTGAAGTGAATATGGATTGCATGCGGACATGATAGCCATACTGTCTTGCTGTACCCAGGTATGTAGATAGTATGACCGCTGTGGATGTGTGTATCCAGGTGTGTAGATAGTATGACCGCTGTGGATGTTTGTACCCAGGTATGTAGATAGTATGACCGCTGTGCATGTGTGTACCCAGGTATGTAGATAGTATGACCGGTGTGGATGTGTGTACCCAGGTGTGTAGATAGTATGACCGCTGTGCATGTGTGTACCCAGGTATGTAGATAGTATGACCGCTGTGGATGTGTGTACCCAGGTGTGTAGTTAGTATGACCGCTGTGGAGGTGTGTACCCAGGTGTGTAGATAGTATGACCGCTGTGGATGTGTGTACCCAGGTGTGAAGATAGTATGACCGCTGTGGATGTTTGTACCCAGGTATGTAGATAGTATGACCGCTGTGGATGTGTGTACCCAGGTGTGTAGATAGTATGACCGCTGTGCATGTGTGTACCCAGGTGTGTAGATAGTATGACCGCTGTGGATGTGTGTACCCAGGTGTGTAGATAGTATGACCGCTGTGCATGTGTGTACCCAGGTGTGTAGATAGTATGACCGCTGTGCATGTGTGTACCCAGGTATGTAGATAGTATGACCGCTGTGCACGTGTGTACCCAGGTATGTAGATAGTATGACCACTGTGCATGTGTGTACCCAGGTGTGTAGATAGTATGACCGCTGTGGATGTGTGTACCCAGGTGTGTAGATAGAATAACCGCTGTGGATGTGTGTACCCAGGTGTGTAGATAGTATGACCGCTGTGGATGTGTGTATCCAGGTGTGTAGATAGTATGACCGCTGTGGATGTGTGTACCCAGGTGTGTAGTTAGTATGACCGCTGTGGATGTGTGTACCCAGGTGTGTAGTTAGTATGACCGCTGTGGAGCTGTGCACAACACGAAACACATTCCTAATCGGTATCCATTGTATTAGTACACTTTGACCGTCGTAATGAATTATTTTAAAGTTTTCTTTTGCAGAGGTGTTCACCAAGCAGAGCCCAAACAGGCTGCAAAGAAGGTTCCGCAAAAGAAACGAAGGCGTGAGTGTCTTAACATTGTAGGTCTACCAATTGCAAAACAAAAACAGACTCGATTGCTTTCCGCGGACCATAGCTTGGACCCACTCCACGGCGGATGTGTTCTGACATTTCCGTTGTCTAGTTCAAATTTTGAAGTTCGCGGACACATATAGTACCTCATTCCTGTGAATAAAATTAGATTTTATATGAATTTTCAAACATTGAAAACTATTAAGAAAACGCTGTTCCGTTTTTCTTTTTCAACCATACTAGCTGCACAAATGTAGAACATATTCTGTGTGTGTTTATTCTGTGTGTGTTTATGTAATCTATGCATGGGTGAAAGTTTAGTGTATTCTTTCAGGTATAGAAAGAATATACTTATATATTTTGCCAGTGTGTGTGGGATTTTGCCGTTTTTGCAGAATATTATGCAAGTTCTAAAACAAAGACCAAACCTGCGTCAGTGAGTGAACAAAATTCCATACTTAAGTTTTATTACAGTTTTATATAATTTCTTGTAAGAGCATGAGAAGTGGCTCAAAACGTCGTCACGGACGTTCTGCCATGGCATGTTTCCGTAGATCGCAGCTTCGGTTCACATAAAGCACAACTCTTTTAAATATGCATTATTACACACATTTCTATTGTCCAGATGCGACACATGTTGTACTATTACGTAATCAGATAAGTAGGTGCCATACATATAAAGTCACGGAAAGTTCGATATTTCGTCACATATGTGACTATTTACATATATTTCGCTAAGGATCAGATTGCAATCCCGCGGCCGTTGTCCACTACCGCTGCAACACCTGCTGCATAAATTGTTTGTGCTGGTCATCGACGGGTGACGACACAATACTGCGGCTGTGTCCAAGATCCATCAATAGGTACCCGATGATGTTACTCATGTATGTATATGTATATGTATACATATATATATATATATATATATATATATATATATATATATATATATATATATATATATATATACTATATTCTGTACAGATTATATTGCATAGTGAGCATATCGCGGGGTGCCTCATGGGCCCTATTTCGAATTGGATCATGGCAAGGGGTCGTGCGACAGTGTTGGTGGCGTGTCCAAACAGATGGCTTATGACTACGTCCGGTGCGGACATACTATCCTGACTGTAGCAGATGATGTTGCCCACTGACAGTCAGCCGGAATAAGTGACGAACCTGGAGGTATTGAAAGCCAGCAGTGAAGCCAGCAGGGTGTACTTTGATCTACTGAAAACGACCATTTCGGTACAGGGTACAGTGAAGTACCATGCGGCAATTTGTATCAGAGTACAGACGTGGTGTCCATGCACTGTCGATAACCTCGTGCACCAACGCTTCCTCTTTCCAGGAGGATCGACACATTATGGGCTGCGAAGACTGGAAGGAACGTAAACTGTTCGCCGCCTCAGAAACAGCATCGAACGGACAGTCTGAGCAGGAACTTTCAGGTCCGTCAAAGAAGAAGGTGGACGCAGCATACTCCGAGCCCCAGTGCCACATTGGGTCTTATGTGGCAGCCGACGTCGATGTCACATACATCGTTGGTTCGGTTTTCCAAAGAGCAGGTGAAGTACCTGCAACCAGTCGAGGGAAAACTTGATATGTTCAACTGGTCCTAAACCGAGGACATTGACGATGACATCTTCATGCCGTGGATCCCCGAACCGTGCTTGACTGGAGGACAACCTCGCGCAAAGTGGTGCAGGAAGGTCCACCGGACGAGACCAACGCTGCCCACCAACACTGAGTTGCGTTTGCACTCCGAGTTTACAGAACTTCTGTAAATGCACGGCCAAGACGGTGAACTTTCTTTCTTAGATACGTAACATTTACCTCGGAATTATGTTTTTGTTGTGTGCGTATCCCAGTTAGAAAAGAATGTCGTCGTTTTTTGTTGCACTCGTACTAATTGCTTGGCAACATATTTTCGATGCATACACATGTGAAAATAATGTATCTTATGCTATTATGGGCGTGTTGTTGTTAGTTATTACATTCGTCCCTATCACCCCGCCGTCAGCACCAACTGGTCGGTGTCATAACAATTGTTTTCAACTATTTTCAAATAAACAACAATTTGTGTACGAATTTGTCATATTGCATAATTATACATTTATTTATATCTTGTTAAAAACAGATTGAACGGTTTTCTTTGCAGCACTCGTGTTCTTCTGTAAGAAAAAGGCAAACGGCATGCATCAGGTCAGAGGCGACTGCTCCAAGTATATGCAGTGCTTCAACTCGAGGACGTATATCAGGAAATGCGCGAGCACTTTGCTGTTCAACCCAATAATTCGCACTTGCGACTGGAAGAGAAACATAAGCAATAAACACTTACAGTTTTGCCGTGGCTGAAAAGGTGGAAGGAGTGTGTTGTTAGTCTCGACTTACCTGCTTTAGATACGCCAGCATAACTACGAAGATCAATTTAGAATTTACGACCATCTTGATTTTGTAAATATTTGGACACATCTTTTTGTCTGTTGTCGATATGTTGAACAATTAAAGGAGTTGGCACTGCAAGTATAACTGTATTACTGGGTCATTTGATATTAATATTAATTAAATTTGTAAAAACAAAAGTCATTTAATTAATAAGTTGGCATTGTCTAGCTAGATAGCGTCCATATTCAACAAACCTTCATATAAAATAAATATTTAACTTGCTTGATTATGAAAATATTAATGTATCCTGCGTTTTCACATTAACTAAACAGTAACTAAACACCAATCGTTCTAATTAAAAGTAATTTAATTAATATTTATAAAACCACATTTTGTGTACAAGTGTATTCATTGTCTGCAAAAACCACGGTGGTAAAACACAATGTAATACATACATTTTACTGTCTTCTGGGCAAGATTGATGTTTTACAATGGCTGTGTCAGAGACAAGTTCCACATTGTTTGCGCATATGGTATACACTTTCGAGTATAGCATGGAAGAATAGCTTTGAGGATGTGCTTCGTCTACTATCGTGAGACAGAGTGTTGTCAATTTTTATAGCAATTCCAGTGCGTCGTGGTTTACTTACGTCACAATACAATTAGGCGCGATACCTCCGTCAAGGTTTGTCTTTGTCAACATGAGTTACACAAAAACAATAAGCAGAAAGACACGTCACTCACGCCAAATAACCGTCGGAAAGTGAAGCAAGTGGCGCACCCTGCGGCTGTCTAGGATAACTACGCAGCGGCAGTATCATTTCAATGCTATGCTGTAGCATTTTTATTTCACTGAAAGAGCGCATCGATTATTATAGCTATGCGGTCTTGTGTACATAAACATCATGTTATGTTAAAAGCATTTATTTAATCTTCAAATGGGCACTTTTATTTATCATTTTAAAAGGAAATAACACTTGACACAGATACACGCAATGTGCTGAGGTTACGTATGTACGCGTCTGCCGCACCGCAACCGTTCGTTGCGTCTATGAAAGAACTTCATGACTTTTATATTTCACACTCTTGAAGTTGTAAAGTTGTTGTCACTCATCTTCAACAAACCATTGTGAGAAATGTTGATGACTAATTTCAACATTCAACTACTCTTTCAGTGCGCACCTTTCGGAAAGATAACAAATGAGTGTTCGGACATTTGACGAGATAACGGCGCAGTCTCAAACTGTTTTGTTATTAGTATCAACATGTCGGTGAACTGATGCTTGCAAATATTGCTGACATACTTCGTTAGTCACAAAAACTCGATTTTCATTTTGCTGGTCTGTTGTGATATCGTAAAACTGGAAAAACATCAAAACACACACTATGACATAACTTATGCCCTACTTGCAGCCCATTCAGTTGGCGCTCAGTTCCACTTCAATGAGAATTGAGAATTTAATAGCACAACTTAAATAGTAACAAAAACATAACAATTTTTGTGGCATAAGGAAACGTGTGCGTTATTTCGTACGGCAGCGTAATACTATCATGTATAGTATAATGTATATCATATATACGTTAGAATTGAGAGATTCGTCATATATTGTATATTGACCTTAGTTACGAGAAACCTTAAGCATTATAATTTTGTAATGTTTATGTAGTTTTCTTACACATCTGTCAAATATGTTGTACGTTTACTTTTAATATGCAAAACATATCAATACCATGGGCAATGTTTCACTACTCCGAAAAACTGCTATATTGGTTAGGTAATAGATGTATGTATTAAACCAGGCAAGTTACGCTCTATGATGTTTAAAACATGACTGGCTTCCTGGTATATCCCGGTTCTACGTCACACAACCGGAAACAATCGAAGCATGGAGAATTACTTGCCTAGTTCGGCGAATTAAAAATGCGAAGGTTATTACCACTTAATTGATAATATGTCGTGCAAGTCATATACCGATGTATCACTATTTGTTACTTATATCATTACCGTCATCGTATCATTTTGCAGCCGTAGTTTCCCGTGGTTGAGCTCAGAATCCCGCTTCCACATCTGCCTGTTTTGCGCTAACCTCTGCCACATGGCAACCTTCCAGTACTAGTTCATATCTCCATCGTCTCACCGGTCTTTCTCTAGATTGTTTCCCTTCGTAGGGTTTGTCGATGGTGAAACACGACGTCCATCGTTGTCTCGTATTCTGCTGATGTGTCCTGCCCAGGTCCACTTCCGTCTTCTGATTTGTCACGTATGTGACCTTTGTCACCTCTTACCCAGATGTTTGTTTTTCTGACACGGTATGTAATGCTTAACATACTTTTTTCCATCTTAGTATGTGCGGCTGCTAGCTTGTTCTTATATTCATATTACTTTTAATTACACTAATGATGAATTAAATACAGTAAAACAGGATGCTAATTTGATTTGGCTTACTTTAAATATAGCTATTCAAATACATATATGCGTTTTAAAGACTACCTATTTATCGTACATATGTAACTTAGATGAGGAGTAATACCATTTAACAGTGGTTCACAATATTGCTAGATAGAAAAAGGTAACGTTAGCCTATAAGTGAACTCATTGCGTTTCGGGTGGGATTGGACTGTTGGCAGGTTTGGTATATTCTCAGCATTCATAAACATGATTTTTACTACCAAAATTAATATTGCTAGCTTAGAGTGCAAATGATGTGTGGTTTGTTCACATCCCAATGTATTTGAATGTGGAAATGCATCCTAATATATATTATTTTACTCAATTATTATTATATATTTATCATTTTATCATTGAGTGTTTTCTGACAATTTATTTATCGTCAGTGTAATACCGAACAACTCAGCAGGAACAGCTGTCCGTGGTTGGTAGCACAATGACATGGGGTAAAATAATATAATATGTGCACCAAGTCCACTTTACCTTTTGGAAGCTACACGACTGTTGACACATATTTTGAACAAAATCGGATATTTAGCTTTAGCTAATAACACACGTTTACTACACTATCGCATGGATCACTAAGATACTCACGAAGACGTCGTGGCCACGTACAAGCAGTTTGAACGAGATGCAATGTGGCAGGTTCGCTAGCTCGTAGGCATACCATGAAGTACGAGGGAAGTATTCGATCGCTTGGTTGGCCACCAACAATGCAGTCGTCGTGTGAATTGTCAGATTTGTGCGGTGCGGTGCGGTGCGGTGCGGTGCGGTGCGGTGCGGTGCGGTGCGGTGCGGTGCGGTGCGGTGCGGTGCGGTGCGGTGCGGTGCGGTGCGGTGCGGTGCGGTGCGGTGCGGTGCGGTGCGGTGCGGTGCGGTGCGGTGCGGTGCGGTGCGGTGCGGTGCGGTGCGGTGCGGTGCGTGCGGTGCGGTGCGGTGCGGTGCGGTGCGGTGCGGTGCGGTGCGGTGCGGTGCGGTGCGGTGCGGTGCGGTGCGGTGCGGTGCGGTGCGGTGCGGTGCGGTGCGGTGCGGTGCGGTGCGGTGCGGTGCGGTGCGGTGCGGTGCGTTGCGGTGCGGTGCGGTGCGAATGCGAATGCGAATGCGAATGCGAATGCGTTTATGCATGTGGAGTCAATGCTGATGTTTTCCGCATGCGTCTCGCTATGTTTGTAATATTCGAATGTAATTTTGCCGACACCAGCTTGAGTACTGGCATTCGGACCAGTCACGTTCGCCCTCCAAATGAGTGCCCCGTACTCTGTCAACAGTTGCTAGTGCAAGTAGACAACCGTCCTAGAAATAACCTTTACTCTAAAACAAACTCAAATACACTGGATTCCTTTCTTCCAACCTATTCAACGACAAGTACATCTATGCCATATTAAATATTTGGCATGACCTTGTGAACCAATTAGATTTAACAATATTGATTGCCGTCTAGAGCCGTTTGGTTATCGAGAGTCCAACTGAAAATAATAATATTATTTCTCATGAGTTAGTATCTTACATAACATTATATAAGAATAAAAAAGTAAAAAATGCCACTAAATAAATGCTACTAATTGAAATACGGGGTCTCAAAAATAAGGAGAACATTATATAAAATGTATTACACTTAAAGCAATGTATTCGTTATAATAAGTGATGTATTTATTAAAATAAATGTATGAATAAATAATTGATTCGGTAGTAAAATAATTGATATAAATACTAAATGTTCAAACTAAGTGTAATCCGCCCTCGCCAGAAGACTGTCAATTTTGAATCATTTACACTGCTGGCAATAACACAACCGTGACTTAATTTATTCCACTTATTTATTGTCCTCTGGGAGGAGTACGTTTTTGTATCTATCCTATAACATGTCTTGACTAACGTTGCCTTGTGCCCTCTTATCTTGCTATCTTCTTTCAGTTTGAAGAACATTTTGCTATCGATATCCTCTGATCCATCCAATACCTTAAACACTTCTATTTGGTCTCTTCTAGTTTCAGTAATAACCGTAACTCCTTAAGGTCCTTTCATTTGACGCTTGTGCCTAATATAATATCCCCATAAAGTATTCTTTGTTCACATTTCGTGTGCTATATTGATTCATCACCTCCCGTATTTAAATACCATTTGCCATTTTTTTAAAGACAATGCAACTAATTTGGTTAGAAAAATGTCTTTATCTGCATCTGTTTTAACAGTTTTGAAAACTGTAATATTAGAGATTGGTTAGACAAGATGTAACTTTTAGGAAGCCATGTTGAGATTCAATAAAAAAATGGGTTTTACAAGAACGTCTACCATGTGGTTTATAATCGATGTTTCTAATAATTTGCATAGAACTGATGTTAAGCTTATTGGTCGATGCTTATCTTACTTACTTATTGATCCCTTTCTGAATAATGGTGTAATATTTGCATCTTTCCATTCTGATGGAACGATTCCCTCTATAACTGACAACTCCAGGCGATTTGTTTTCTTTCATCATCTTAATATTCTTCGATTTCATTTCAGGAGTTACAAACAACACCCTTAACTGATTTGATTCGTTACCCTCGAATTCCCTAACAGGTAAAGTTAGTGGACCTCTGCCATTTGAAACCCATTTCTGCTCTGTTTTCTAGTGGTCCTACCTTATGTCGAACCGTGTGCTTATTCCTTGCATAAGCGTAGGAAGTCCTGCTAACATGTTATGTAATTTGTCTCAAAATATCGTTTTTATTTTCAAATTTCACTTGTAGGTTAAGGGCCCATTTGTAATTGTTATAGTCTTCTATATTTCCAAAGTTTCTGTAAATTCTTCACATAATTTCTTTGTTAGCAATCTTATCTTATAGCTGCTTTTGACAGATGTTTATTCCTAGATCGTTTCCCTTGATTTTCTATAGGAACAAATCTTTCTAAATCAGTGTTGATACAAAATGTACTGTCTGCATGGAAACTAACGGCAAATGACGGCATTCAGCAGGCGAATGTGTTTCATTCTGGAGCTCCCAAAGCAGAACTGGTATCACTCTACCAGTGTAACTTTATGTACTTTTCGTGTTTCCCGGGTTTATGCTAGCATGTTTGGGGAACCTGGCAGTGTCCTCTTATGCAAACGGGAGGTGTTACCGCGCCAGTGTGGGTCAGACGCGCGACAATCGAATCGGGATCTAAAGTACCGTATTGTCTCTAATAGACGCGCAGTGCGCGAGTGGGAAGGCTTGGGTGCGCGTCTATTAATTTCTCAAAAGTGGGCCGGCTGAAACGGCTTCTAAAGAGAGTAGACAACTAACCCACAACGTGGCGCCACTGAAGTATGCATAATAGAAACATAATCCGCTACGTGGCGCCACTGAAGTATGCATAATACGTCGGACACACGATATGTATGTTAGTGGTCGTAACTAGAACTGTACAGAACCATGCGTCAGTTACAGTCGTAATTATTCAGAATGTTAACTTTTCGATGAATCGTAAGGAACAATTTATTATTTATTGAAACACAGATGCCTGAATGTGAATTTATGTGATAATTATTCTGACTTCTTCGTGTTATCGAAGTTGGTTGAGGCCAGCCGAAATCCACGGGAGCGGGCGATTCGTCTGGAAGTTGTCTGTAGTCAAATCCGGTTGCATAAATCCATCAAATGTGTTGTGTTTGTCTTGAGTGATGCAGTAAAATATGTAAGCGGCACGATATGTTGTTTCCACTGTTGTTGCTGAGAAACTTTACACGAAGAGTTGGCTTTTAATTTAACGTAAACAAATCCGTCATTTGTTTGATTAGCGCACATTATAGTACCATAAAATAGCAAATAAAAGCCCTCTGTGGTAGGCATTTACGTTTACCATAATTATTTACTTACGAAAGTCCCACCAGTAACGGTTCGGTTGCCCTACCCACTTCTACTCTGTTGCATTTTAAATGCAGAATGGCAATACTCGTCGTACCTGGACATATGAGTGTAGACGGTGGAGATGAATGTCAATGAACTTTACTTTACAGTTTCAGTGTACTTGGTGAACAGCTAACCTCTTTGAACAGAATCTTTTTTATGTGACTTCTTCTTTAGCTTAAATTTCATGTTCTGGTAAGTTACAAATATCACGTGTTAGTTTATAAAAGGGCACTACTGTTTGGTCATGTCCATGTTCAAAAATAATTTCTAGATACCATCACCGCTAAAATAAAAATGTCACTGGATTGTTCCAAATCTAAAAAGGGGTGGGCGTCTATTAGGTAGTGTGCGTTTATTTGGGACAATACGGTAAGTATGACGCTGACATGGTGTTGTGCAATACCGCGCTATGTGGTGTGTCCTGTGTCAGCAGTTATAGCAGGTGATACGCACATGTTGACGATCGCTGGTGTCACCTGTCTGTTGTGTGCTAGAGAATGGAGTGCTGCGCCAATATGTATATCGCTTCAGATAAACACGCCGCCTAACTGTTTGTGACACGGGTGTTGGCTGGTTGGTCGTAATGTGCCATTTTACGACTGGTCGATTACTTCACACGTGTTCCCTTCCTATGCTATAATGTAAGGGTATCTAATGACCACAATGTCAACAAATTCCATAATAAAGCTTTAATGAAACAGTTCTTAATACAATTTCTTCATCAGGATTGAACCGGCAAATGTCACGCCTGCGGCATTAGATAGCCTGATATATAGTAGCATGGAAAGGGGGGGACCCGTCATTCGGAAACATGGTGCGAGAATGCACTACGCATGGTGCGAGAATATATAATTCAAAATCCTGACCTGCTGAGACACATGATTCGGAATCTATGGAAGCACCGGCTCGTCATAAAGGCGGAATAGCCTCGCGACGCAATTATTCGTGTGACACGACGCAATTATTTTGGTTGTGACCAATTTCTATTTTTTATGGCGCAATTACTTTGGTCGCAACGCAATTCGAACTGTGTCGTGTCTCTAAATGGCGTCGGACATCACTTCGATCTATGTCGTGTCAAAAATAAGAGTTGGTCGCGACCCAAATAATTGCGTCGTGTCAAAATACGAGCTGGTCGTGCATCAAGTCAACCAACAGGTGCACGTTTCTCCAGAGTCGATGAATCGCATAGTTTTCTTTACTGTACGTGTCGTCGAATACAAAACGCTATTTTGTTTGATAAATACATTTTTTTAAAATACCAGAACACGTTATCTCAAAACGTTGCAGCCGCACAAACAAAGATGAAAAGGAGTATGTTAAACATCACATACCGGGACAGAAAAACAAATACCTGGTAAGAGAAAACACAAAGGTCACATACGTGTGATTGATCAAGTCAGAAGAAGAAAGTGGATCTGTGCAGGGCACGTCAGCAGGATACGAGATTACCGATGAACACTGCGTATCACCACCTAGGAACCTAATGAAAGGAAAATACCTAAAGGAAGACCGGCGAGACGTTGGTGAGACGAACTAGACGACTACAGGAAGGGTACCATCTGGCAGAGGATAGCGCAAGACAGGAAGCAGCATGCTGAGGTCTTCACCCAACCACGGGACACTATCACTGCACAATGGTGATTATATATATATATATATATATATATATATATATATATATATATATATATATATATATATATATATGTTTAGTGCTTGCAACAAAAATCCAAAAAAGACATTTGATTGGCAATAAAGCCGAAGCGAGCGGAGTTAACCGCAATACCCTTTGATGTTGAACTTTCCCACGTTCTAGGCAGCATATTTCCCTTTACAAATGACTGCTCCGCCAATTTTTGGAAGAGAATCTGGGACCATACCTTTAATAACAATAATAGTACCCACGTTAAATTATAGACGAGGAGATTACCCAGCATGATTGGGATGTTTTGGCACTTAACTATCGAAGGAACCTCGCGCAGGCTGCATATTCTTTTATCGACATGAGATAGGGGCTGACATAATAATGCTTATATCTACCCTAGTGCCATACACTCACGATTAGGGCCTATCGAAGCACGTGAACATCTCGTTCTCTCCTTTTGGACAAACGACTAAATACTACTGTGACGACTGTCAACTACCAAGGCAGTCGGGGTAGCGGATATGCTATTCCCAAACAGGATGATATAGGCGAGGCGTCCATTTGGATGCTGGTGGGTCCCTAAGACCGAGGTCCTCGTAAACAGCGTAGCTCGGAGTAGGCGTCGAAGCAAAAGACGAACAGTAATTAATATGACATATAATGTGGTGTTTGAATCAAATCACATCAAATTTTATTTCGCAACAACAAAATTACATTCTACATAAGCAAACAAAAAGAAAAGTATTGTTACGTGGTGGTCACATGGCACATTTTCTGCCGTCTTCCTGTGACCCCAAGAATGAATGCATGTGTTTGTATGTAAATACAGGTTCACAGAAGTCTTTTACTGCAGAGGTTTAAGGCTTGATTAAGCCGTCGAGGTGCGGTGTTTTCGACAATATCACGCAATGTTG
>JAODUO010000552.1:162500-185000 GCA_025642075.2 Ridgeia piscesae
TTAAACACAATTTATGTCGATTAAACCTTTACCTTACTACTGGTTCGTGCTTTTATAAACCCATGCAATGGGCAACGAATGACACAACTACATGTAACCACCTACCTGGGGTGCATCTGCACTTGTACCTTGTCAAGCCTAATTGACGGCAACGTCCTCCAAATTTACACGGGAAGTGTAAACAAGCCCCTACAATCCATCAACAAATAAAAAAGTGTTTATAGGACATTCACTTACACCAGTTTTACAAACCAGCAGTTACATCCACCATGCCAAAAGCAATGATTACTATAAAGTTTGAAATAAAAAGGTTGGTCACGTGTTGTGGCAAATAATAGCATGTTTAATGCACGAATGGTTACAGCACAGTTCGACAGTGTATATGCGAAATCCAACATCATTGATTACATAATTTTCAGATCGATTAATTGGAAATGTTCTGATCCATAAATTTGTTTTGTTGATTTATACTTGTATCGGATCCTAGAACAATACAGCTTGGTTGCCCTAACGGCAACTTTGGACAACTCTGGTAATTTGCATGAATCTCATTATTATAGAACCATTTTTCTCTATGATACCTCTTTTTAGGAGTATTTTGGTACGTAGAATCCATTACTTATGTAACGTTTTAAGTGCGAGGCCAAACTCAGAAGCTGACGGTCAAGTTTTAATTGAAAACAGGGCTCAAGTATCCAGAAGTAAGTTACGTATATCCATCTCGTATTTTACAAATCTGTGACCGTTTCGACTCGAGGAGAATGCGTGTGGCTGTTTACAAATAGCTGAACATCGCAATTTTTATGTTAATAAGTTTAAATTGAGATCACAAATATTTACATGTAGGCATACATATAAAAACGTTCGATAGAATGACCAATATTTTAAATAATGGTATTTTTCCGTGGCACGTTTGTGATACTTACTATTTTCGTAATGTAATGATTAGCCTGCAGTGCACATTACTATACACTAACATAGCCGTTCACAATTGTAATATATTTATGTGTCAGACTGGTCCGCAATCATGGCATTCAAACCGTAGATAAAGCCAACCGCAGCTGTCAATAAAGGGAAGTGCCTCCTCCCATCCTGCAGAACATCAGCGTAATGATTCATGGGTTAACGAAGTTGCAAAGCGTTGTAATTGATCGACACTTTTTCCCCATCATCGTGTACGTGTTGGACCACGTGAACTACATCTACTCTGCTAACCTACCAGCACAGTTTGCCAAAACAAAACCAAGGGGAGCTGAAACACCGGCGCATCTTGGATCGGGGTCTAATTTATGGAGAGATGGTGGCGAAGTACCTTCACCCACTGGAAGAAAACCACTCTCATCTGTACAATCCCGTCACCGGCCAAATTACTCCTGCTGAAGTGAATGTGCCTGTTTTCAATTGTTCTTGGAGAAATGACGAAGAGCCAGTACATACTCAGTCTTCCTGATGTGTTCCATAAGTCCATCAGAACTCCCATATCAAGACGACGGACGTTCTAAGGAAGCAGGATAAAAGCAACAAGAACACACCAGTCATCGATATCGATTGTTCAGCGGGGGCAAATGGGCCTTCGTTTTCTGTTCAACTACGAGCTGTGTGCAGTGTTTCCTTTGATCGTCCACGCTGATGGTTTTCTCCGCTGGTTGTCTACGAAAACCCAACAACTCGGGGCTAGTCAAGCTGGCTGCCAATATTGTCATCATGGATGCTTAGCAGGTCTTCTTCCTTATCGTGTGGCTATAACGCATCTATCCAGCGTCGTCTGAGTGACTATCCAGATGGTACTGAGAACAACATTGTCTGTCACAAGTACCAAGATGTTTCTGTCAATGCTCACGAGAGAACGTGGGGGCAGGTGAACGTACCCTTATCACTTAGTTCTCCATCTTCATCACGTCCCCTGCCCAAAAGAAATGCTGAAAAGCAAGACCAACAAACGGCAACGTGCCCGCGTGTTGTCTACCTGCTATGCAGGATAGCGCTAGATGATGGAGATCCGTGACGTTGCAGAGTTTGGTGATGTCCAAATAAAAGTCCCCCTCAAAAAAGCGCTGCCTCCAATATTAACCAAGCTGTTCATGCAAGTTCTGCGGGCTCATCAGCAGGTCATAATGAGGAATACTGCAGAACAACAAACCCTGCATTATGATATGTCGATATAATTCACTTCGGCTAGGAGATCCGGGATGGCGTCCTATTATTGCCCAGGGTGACCTAGGACAACCATGCCAGGGTGGTGTATTTCATTGCGAGTGTACGGCACTAGAGTGTTTTGGCTGCCACAAAGAACATTTGTCATGCACGTGTTACTGCAAATGCTATGGCGAAGACAGCTGCTGCTATCCATATACCAAGACAGGAGCACAGGCTGGATATGAATAGGGTTTTGAGATGGAGGATGCCGAAGAAGAGGAATAATTTTGGAGGATGAGAGTATGGAAGATGAGTATATATACGAAGAGTTTAGAGGGAATGGGGACGATTTTGATGAATTTGATTACATGGATGATGAGTGGGATTAGGTAAAAGAGTATTACGACCATTACTAGGCGTTATCAACAGTTATAAAGATAGAGTAAACCGCATACATAAAATATGTTATAGCTGTCTTGTATCTACTGTTATGGATATCATTCCTTGTAAATCCCAACAATGATGGTCACCCACACGCAATTCTTTATCGCAAGAATTTTCCTGACAGGGAAATATGCATGTCAATGTTACTTCCTCTATGTATTATGAACAATGTTTCATGTTAAACAAAACTAGAATTGGTTATTGTTTCTTTATCAAGAACAACTGTTAACTGTTGTAAAATTGCTCATTTGTGTTCATGAATAAATAACACTGTAAATTAGTAGAAGTTCCATGTATTGCCCACCGAACGGTCAACTTCGACCTTCACATGTGGTACAGCTTCTGTATTTGACACTGAACTGAATAAGTAACCGCATAAAAGGATTCTATGTACCAAACCACCCCTAAAAAGATGTATCGTACTTAATTCTAGGACAAGTGGTTCTAAAATAATTTGTCTAAGATATGACCAGTCGCCACCTTGGAATTATGCAAATTGCCAGAGTTGTCCTACGTAGCCTTTTGGGATACATTAACAATAGTAAATCAATAATATATATATATATATATATATATATATATATATATATATATATATATATATATATATATATATATATATATATATATATATATATATATATATATATATAATATATATTCTTTTATGAAATCCATTCTCAGCTACCAGAGTTGACTGAATGGCTAGTAGCCAGGCAAGGAGAGGGACATAATTATTTAGCACGCATCGGTCCCCCGTTTATCACCTTCACTACCACTACTTAAGCAGATACATTGGCTCCAACTGTATACCGAATCAAAGTTAAATCGGCTACTGTTGCATACAGTACTCTTTCTACTCAACAACTGACATACATAGTTAATCTGCTACATTTCTCTGATTATGACAAGCTAAATGATTGTCTTTGTTGCGCTTCTTAGCTTGAATTTATTTCAAGGATTTAGGTGCTATGAAAGTTTAACATTATTGTTATTATTATTATTATTATTACTGATGTGTCATATCTAGCATGTATATAATGATGTCTAAGTGTGTGTGGCGTATTTAAAAACAACATGAACATTAATTCAAAACGGCCACAAAAATCACATGAATGTCATGTTTCTAAAAGGAAACAAACACAGTTAAAGTGCTGTTTTATACGTACCCAGTCATGCTATATTGAATTTCAATTGCTGATTTGAAATAAGTTCAATAAAGCAAGATGGCAACCATATTTAGGCACAAAATCACTCCCGCGGGGCAAATAAAGAAAATGTTGATCATGTTTCATAACCAAATGACTTATGACATGCTAAAATAAATCTTCTGTATATTTGTATGCTAGCATTTGTGGATAATTAGCATGCACAAAATATACCTCATGTTAGAGTTATTCCGGTTTGTTTGGAACACTTGAACTGTTTTGAGTATGCCTGGTGATAATCTTCAAGAACGGAAATATGAAAGACCTCCTAAATCATAGACCGATGTGTTTACAATCTGACATCTATAACGTACTCACAAAAGAACTAACGAAAAGGCTAGAGAAGACACTCGACGAAAAACCAGCCACGAGAGCAAGCTGAATTCAGAAGCGTCGTAAACCAACTGAAAGAGAAATGCAAAGAATATGATATCCTACTCTGCATTGCATAGTCCACTACAAGAAAGCCGAAAGCCTTCGACTCAGAGCACACTCAAGCAGTACTGACATCGCTTCAAGAATAGGGGATAGAAAAGGTGTACTTCAAATTCCTGAAGGAAATCTACACCAACAGCTCTATGACAGTCCACCAAAAAATTATTATACAATTTGATCAACATACGGAGGAGTACGTCAGATATATCATATCGCCCAAGCTATTAACGGCAGTACTCGAAAGCATATTCCAACGACTATCTTGGGAAAGGATAGGCTAATACACCACATCGGCAAAAATCGGCAAAAAACACGACACAGGAATATATGTAAACAACAGTCAGTTGAAAGAATCACGACTTGATGGACAACATTCGCCTAGCACCGCGATATCTTCAAGGGTATCATTGGAACACGCTTGAAGAGACAAGTCTACAGCTCATACAACGTACTTCCCCAATGAAATCCGGCGCGGAAACATGTGCACTCATCATCCAAGCAAAAAACAAGCTAGCAGCCGCACAAGTAAAGATGGAAAAGAATATGTTAAACATCACATACCGGAACAGAAAAAACATACGTGTAAGAGAAAAGACAAATATCACTGATGTGAATGAACAAGTCAGAAGACCGAAGTGGACCTGGGCAGGGCACGTCAGCAGGATACGAGATAACCGATGGAAACTGCGTATCGCCACATGGAAACCTCACGAAAAGAAAAGACGGTGGAGAAACGAGCTAGACGACTACTGGAAAGGTCCGATCTGGCAGAGGATAGCGCGACATAGGCAGATGTGGAATCAGCATGCTGAGCCCTTTGCCCAACCACGGGACACCTTGGCTGCACAAAGCTAATGATGACGAACAACGCGTGGACAATACCTAGTCGGTAGGGGTTTAGTCGTAATCGGACATATATCATCCCCAAAATGTCTACTCGCATCGGTTGTAGTTGGCGAACTTTAAATGCGAGCCCTGAATAACTAAAAATAAATGCATGTACATGTGTATTCGTCAATATAACAACAAACCTGAAATCACAAGTGAGACGAAATATGTCGCAGTGGCAGCTTGCAAAAATATGTCAGAGCGTTATTTGCAAGACATAGCGCAACTATACTGCACGGGATTACGCCAAAACCACGACGGACGTCAAGTTAAAGCAACACATCCAAACCGGATATCCTGGCGAGTTTCCGTAAAAATACCAAATGTAAAGGCTGTTTTATGTCGTGTACTCTTATACGATATTTAAATTTGTTGGCAGTATCATCACATGAAACAGCATCAACCATTTGTTATTAAGGAACAGAGTTGGTTTCATCCCAAGAGAGCGTCTTGAAGGTACTGCGCCTCATTCATTATCAACGGTGTATTCACCACATTATGTCGGACTATTTCTTACATGCATAGTTAAATTGCCTTTATCACAGTTGATTGGCTCACCTTTGAATTTGTATTCACAATTACGTCCTTCGTAACCTACAATAAAAAAAAATCCGTTGTGGTGAAATGAACAAGTAAAATATAATGGCGTCGTTATCAATTAAACGATCAATTAATACTGTGAGCAAATAGCATATGATCACATAAAAACATATAATACGATGTGTAAACGTATTTATCTACATGTATCAATTACATGTTTATCAATTGTACAATCAATTGCACCTACTGCTTTTTCTACACAGTCACATTATCTAACCTGATCTAATACTTATCAACTCATATTTAACATATTAACTTTGTAAAGGCTATTCATGAGTGTGTGTGTGTGCGTGTGTGCGTGCGTGCGTGCGTGCGCGCGCGCTCGTGTGTGTATCAATGTATACAGTAAAACTTGTCTTGGGCGACTGCCACTTCATCCCATCAAAAGTGGTCGCTCAAGACAGGTGGTCGCTTATGTGTATTCAATGCACCGGGAGGAGGCAGGCAGTTTATATTGGTATAACGAAAAATAACATTAATTAATCATTAATACAATTTGTATTTAGGACTACGTAGGCAATATCAGGCAAGGTACAAACTGGCTACAAGTTAATAGTGTATTATATTCAACATTGTTAATATCAGATTTACATTTCTGTCCACTGAAAATTCTTAGAGCACTGTTCACCTAAAATCATCACTTTCTAAAAAAGCCATATATAGTTGGGCTGATTCGTAAACAAAAGCGCCGAATCCGCGCAGTGCCCGTAGATTAGTGTATGTCATTGTCATTCTGTGACTTTTTCATATAGATTTTAAATAATGATTTTTTTCACTTATATTGAAAAAACTGTTTCCTTTTTTCGTCATCTTTTTCATGGGGAAATTCAAGATGGTTCACCAAGATTTTTATCATTGTTATATCTTTGGCAATAAAAGGTATATAAACACACACACGCACACGCCCACGCACACGCACACGCCCACGCACACGCACACAATTGCGTTATGTAATTTAAACAGAAACACATATGACATGCTAATCAAATTGTTTAACAATTATTATGTTTTAAATTGTAGTGTTACATTTTACTACATCCACGTCATAATAGTCGTGTACGTTGTGAATCTTGGTATCCTTATTGGGTGCGTGTGGGTGTTTTTGTTGAGGTATGATGAAACGAACAACAAATAATATACAGTAGTGTCATGATTGCGGCCCAACACATAAATTATTGCCTGTTAAACGTTTATGTGTGTACACGTGCATGTGCACTGTATCGCAATTATAACTCCACGCGATGTGCACATCTGTACGCTACCACCTACCTCCTCGACAACCGCACGTGTATCGGTTGGCCTTCGCATAGCAAATTCCCCCGTGTTTACAAGGTAAGCTCTTACACGCCCAAACACCTACAATTCATTAGCACATTGAACACGCCATATAATCTACAATTCCTTAGCAAATGAACGAATTGTTAGGTTCTACAGAACAGTAATTTACTAGTGTGCGACCAGCGCATACAAACACTATTCCCGTAAGCAATGATTACTATAAAATAAAAGTTGGTAATGCGCAAATAATAGCGCGTTGGTATCAAATGCTCAACGCAATTATGTTTAATGCATGAATGCATTAGTGTACGCGAAATCCAACAGCATGGCAACGTCAACATTGATCAAACGGATTGGAGTTAATGGTCATATGACAGCATGGCGTTAACGGAGGAAAACATAGAAGTGCAGTGAATGAGGGATGAACAAATGTCAATTTAACGGAGTAGCAATGTTGATATACACAGTTACGTTTCCATAATATAGCAATCATATATCATTATATATATATATATATATATATATATATATATATATATATATATATATATATATATATATATATATAAGTAATATGTATTATGACAATACCTAGCTCCATTCCTAGAATACTGATTTACCAAAGAGCACATCTCTATTATCCCAGATATATTTGCTGCTTACTGGATCAGATTTTGTAATAATTTGGCATCATACTTTGACGTTGGCAACCCTCCAGCTCTGACATTTCTGAGAAGTTGTCATTGTTCTCTTACATTTTGTCAGATGTAGTGGATACTCACTTCATGATGGCTTACTGAGATTAACATACACACACACACCACACCACACCACACAACACACACACACTCACACACTCACACACTCCACACTCACTCACACACTCACACACTCCACACTCACACACTCACACACTCACACACTCACACACTCACACACTCACACACACACACATCAATGTCGGAAAACGGTCAACACACATGATTGTTAAAGAAAGAGTAAGTAACGCGCTCGCACTAGAACAGCCGCATATTTGAGTTGGTTAAAGCCGCTGTTCCTGTTCCAAAAGAGTGGTTCTGGTTTGCAAGTGGTTCTGGTTTGCAAGCCATTCATCACTTTTTAAACAAATTATACACTATTTTGTAATTACGCAATAAGAGTCGTGTGATATATATATATATATATATAATATATAATAAATATATATAATAATATATATAATATATATATATATATATATATATAAAATAGTTGTGATTGAGTGGATGTTGTTAAACAATTGTTATGGCACCAACTTGTTCTTGCTGGCGCGGAGACATCTTCTTTAGAATCAACTGTAGCAACTGGAGAAGTAACTTCAATGTTTCTGCAAAACGGGACTTGCGTACAGATTATGAGCATGGTGTATCAATTATATTATAACTCTTGCCACGCACACGCACGCACGCACGCACGCACGTACGCAAGAACGCACGCACGCACGCACGTACGCTTTCATTCACAGTCACATGTCTCGATCTCTAAAGCCTTGACGTCAATATCTGCCTAGAAATACAGTTACAAATGTTATAACATATCTAAATTGTGACATGCATTTCATTGTATTAAGGGTGTCATGGCTTCAGGTACATCTGATGGATGTAAGTTATGATTAACTATGAGCCACTATGATAAATAATTGTAAGTGCCTTTTATACAGTGTGTAAGTAAATGCAGTATGTGTGTCTTTGCGTCAAGACGTATTAACAAATCCTAACAATTTGTAGCTATGATAAAAAAACATTGATGACAATATTTTACTGTCGTCGCGTTGCTGTCATATTCAGTCTTAACATTATTGTAATTCATTTGGTGCCAGTTTTTTTCTGAATCATACAGGTAATGGAGTCCCCGTCACAAATCATCAGAATGGTAACACACCATCCTTTGTCAATTTTTCAAAAATCCAAAATGATTGAATGATTGGTGACCTGATATTAAGTTAGAAACTGGACAATTTCCAATGATGTATGACTATGTTCACCTGACAAACAAAATAAAATGGCCACCATGTTCACAGAAAATAGCAAGGCTTCTGCCAAGTTGGCGTTTTACTACAAAAGATCCAGTGGAAAGCCCTCGCTAATCTGGTCTACCACATTATGCGAGCTTACTACCTAACCATGCACTAGGGAAACCAGCGGCTCAGCGGATCAGCAAATCTCGCTACTGGCTGATATCACCGATTGTGGTTGGGAGTTTGTCACTGGTGCACTATGTGTGTCAACTCAATGCATCACAAGAGGACCAACAACCCACCCTGTCCGCATAACTGTCAGTGTTATGCTAATGCAGGCATGTAGTTGTCATTCTGCAAGATTTCACTTTACCCCATGTGCCTCAGCCCATTCTGCAAGCACGATAAGCATGGTAACGACGCTATCAATTAAATGAGGAAGAAAGCGACATGTTAAGAGGAGATAACAGAGGATGATGGGAAATAATAAAAACTCTTAATGAATAAATTACAATATTAGGCTGGTTGAGCTATTTAAATGTAAATTAAAAGGGCTAAACCTGCCGTTCTGTTTGGTGCATAATTATTTAATTTGGAATGTTTACATCCCTAGACAAAATAATTGGTAAAATTCCAATGAAATAATCATGCACCTTAAACCTTTCTAACATCATGCAATCAAACGTCACGGTCGATTTGGGCATTATTTTATAATAATGACGGCCATTTTTTATTTTGGTCAAGTGTTCGTAGTTGTGCGCCACAGAAAATTGGCATTCATTGTCACTAGCCATATCGAATATTCGATTTACAATATATTATTTAAATGTTACTGTTTTGCTATTAGAAAGTTATTCCAGAAAAAATACAATGTTAGAATAACATACTATTTAAACTGTTAATAAACACTTACCGGTATTGTGAATACCAATAGGTAAGTAGAAGCACAGTGGCTACTATACATTATATGAGTAATTAGAATAATGTTTTATATTCAATGATATAACAAAATGGGACAACACAATGAATAATACAAAAGTTGTCAAGATAGAAAATTCAAACTAGGTCGCACGCCCATACTATGGCTTACTTTCGTCTGATAGATTGGCAACGTCTTCCATAGTAACCTAAATAAAAATATTCCATTGAGGCGTAATCATTCATTATAATATATTGGCATTGTTAGAAATTAAACCATTTATTAATATTTGCACTGGAGTTAATAGTGTGTGCAAATAAGCTATGATCACATAGAAACCATATTTAGAATACGATGTGTAAGCAAATTTTTACAGTCATAGTATGTCACAACGTCATTAGTTATCAGTGCCAACTGAGACACACAATTACATAATCCAATATACTAATTAGTGTAAACAGAAAAACAGATGGCATGGTATTCAAATGTGTAAACAATTTATTTGTTATAGTAATGTTTGATTTTAGCACATCCCTGTCATAATTATCGTGTACGTGGTTGTGAATATTACTGAAGGGTACCATTACTGCGTTTCTGTATTGATATATGAAGACACATTTTTTTTTATTGTTGCTGTACAAATCACCTTCAAAAGTAAAACTTAATTTCGTAACGTTTATTATTATTATTATTACTCACACATTAAACACAATTTCTGTCGATTAAACTTTTATGTGATTACATGTGCATGTGCATTACATTTCGTTAGTAAACATTTCAGATTGTGCATGCTACTATCCTACTGGTTCGTGCAATTATAAACCCATGCAATGAATGACACAGCTGTATGCAACCACCTACCTGGGACGCATCTGCACTTGAACCCGAGCAAGCCAATTTGATGGCAACGTCCTCCGAATTTGCACGGGAAGTATGAACAAGCCCCTGCAATCCATCAACAACCAAACATGTTAGTTTTCATAGGACATTAATTTACACCAGTTTTACAAACCAGCGGTCACAACAACCATGCCAAAAGTAATGATTACTATAAAGTTTCAAATATAAAGGTTGGTCATGTTTTGTGGCAAATAATAGCATGTTTAATGCACGAATGGTTACAGCACAGTTCGACAGTGTATGCGAATCATTGATAACATAATTGTGAGATCGATCAGTTGGCTTGGGGTTATAGTCTATTTGAAAGACATATGTGCCCAATAGCCAACAGAGAAATGTTCTGATCCATAAACTTATTTTGTTGATGTAGACTTGTGTCGGATCATAGAACAAATCACCTTGGTTGCCCAAACGGCAACTTAGGAAAACTCTGGTAATTTGCGACTGGTTATATCGTACCAAATTATTGTAGAACCACTTGTCTATATAACACCACTTTTTAGGGGTGTTTTGGTATGTACAATCCATTTCTGGTTAAACGTGTTAAGTGCAAGGCCAAACTCAGAAGCTGACGGTCAAGTATGAATTGAAAACAGGGCTTATTCAAACAAATTCCATTAAAATACATGTCAAAACCGTTATTCGCGCACAGCAGACACACAACATTACTCAAGCATCCAGAAGTAAGTTACCTATATCCATCTAGTGTTTTCAAATTCTGTGACCGTTTCCGGCCGCTCGAAATTCAAAAACGTTCGAGTGCATGGTTAGTTTTTGAATAATGGTCTTTTTTCTGTGACATGTCTATGGAAATTACTTGCAATCTATTGTCTTACTGTAATGATTAGCCTGCAGAGCACATCATTATACACTAGCATAGCCTGTTAACAATTGTAATACATTTATCTGTCAGCTGGCCCGCAATCATGGCTCTCAAACCGCAGACAACGCCAACCGCAGCTGTCAATAAAGGGAAGTGTCTCCTCCCATTCTGCAGAACGTCAGCGTAATGATTCATGGGTTACCGAAGTTGCAAAGCGTTGTAATTGATCGACACCATCCCAATCACCGTCTACGTGTCGGACCGCATCGACTACATCTGTTCTGCTAACCTACCAGGACAGTTTGCACACAACAAACACCAAGGGAGCTGAAGCACCTGCGCACCTTGGATGCGGACGATCGGGTCTTTTGTATGCAGAGATGGCGGCGAAGTACCTTCACCCACTGGAAGATAACCACTCTCATCTGCACAATCCCGTCACCAGCCAAAATATTCCTGCTGACGTGAATATGGCTGATTCAATTGTGATAAATGGTGAAGAGCGTACCGTATACCGAACATCGTCAGTCATCCCGATGTGTTCCATAACGCCATCAGAAGTCCCATATCAAGACGACGGACGTTCTTAGGAATCAAGATAAAAGCAACAAGAACACATCAGTCATCAATATCGGTCTTGAGACATTTTCTCCGAATCTTGATGATTGTTCAGCAGGTGCAGGTGGGCCTTCGTTCTCTGTTCAACTACGAGCTGTGTCCAGTGCTTATTTTGATCGTCCACGCCGATGGTTTTCTACGCTGGTTGTCTACGCAAAGCCAACCACTCGGGGTTTGTCAAGCTGCCGATATTGCTATAATGGATGTTTAGAAGGTGTTCTTCATTATCGTGTGGCCATAACGCATATATCCAGCGTCGTGTAAGTGAATATCCAGATGGAACCGAGAACAACATTGTCTGTCACAAGTACCAAGATGTTTTTGTCAATGCCCACGAGAGGGGGGCAGGTGAAAGTACACTTATCACTTAGCTCTCCATCACCATCACGTCCCCTGCCCAAAAGAAATGCTGAAAAGCAAGACCAACAAACGGCAACTTGCCCGCGTGTTGTCTACCTGCAATGCAGGAGAGCGCTTGATGATGGAGATCCGTGACGATGCACAGTTTGGTGATGTCCAAGCGAACATCACCATGCGAATAAAAGTCCCCCAAAAAGCGTTGCCTCCACCATTAACTGTTCATGCAAGTTCTGCGGGTCCATCAGCAGGTTATGACGTGGAATACTGCATAACAGCAAACCCTGCATTATCAGTCAGTCGATATCATTCACTTCGGTTGAGAAATGCGAGATGGCGTCCTGTTATTGTTTAGGATGACCTAGGTCCACTATACCAGTGTTGCGTGTTTCATTGCGAATGTAGGTCACTAGACAAGAAGTGCAGTACTGAGATGTTTTGACAGCCACAAAGAACATCTCTCATGCACGTGTGACTGCAAATGCTATGGCGAAGAAAGCTGATGCTATCCATATACCAAGAGAGGAGCACAGGCTGGATATGAATATGGTTTTGAGATGGAGCATGCCGAAGCAGAGGATTAATTTTGGAGGATGAGAGTATAGATGATGAGTATATATACGAAGAGGTTAGAGGGAATGGGGACGATTTTGATAAACTTGATTACATGGATAATGGTAATGGATTATCCCCCCCCCCCCCCCCCCCCCCCCCCCCCCCCCCCCTTTTTTTTTTTTTTTTTTTTTTTTTTTTTTTTTTTTTTTTTTTTTTTTTTTTTTTTTTTTTTTTTTTTGAATAATTGGAATGAAGTAAAGATATGTATCATATACGAAAAGTTATGAAATAGGGACGTTCATAAAATATGTTGGTAAGATTATGATCTCATTATGACCATTGTAATTATCACAATTAAGAAGAGTAACCGTATACGATAACAATATTTTAACAGTATCTTGTTCACTATATGATCACTTGAAATCTTAAATTGTCACCAGATTTTAAAAAAATTTCTAAGAAATATTATTAATGTTACATAACTTGCACTATGCATGATGACTAATGTACATGTATACAATCTATAATTGATTATATTCTATTATAAAAAATTATTAAATTTATTATATTTTAATATATAATCTTATTCACCTTCACTACCACTACATAAGCAGTTACACTGGCTTCCAATTGTATACCGAATTAAATTGAAATAGGCTACTGTTGCATACCGTACTCTTTCTACTCAACAACCGACATACATAGTTAATCTGCTACATTTCTCTGATTCTGACTAGCTACATTGTTTGTAGCGCCTCTGAGCTTAAATTTATTTAAAGGACTTAGGCGCTATAAAAGTTTTACAATTTTTGTTATTAATATTGTTATTATTATTATTATTACTGATGTGTCATCTCTAGCATGTTTATAGTGATGTCTATGTGGGTGTGGCGTTCTCATTCTTGGGTATTTAAATATATGAAAATTAATTCAAATCGGCCACAAAAATCACCTGCTTGTCATGTATCTAGAATGACAAAAAAAACGTAGTTAAAGTGCTGTTTTATACGTATCCAGACATGATATATTAATTTCACCATCACTGCTAGGAAATACGTTCAATAATACAAGATGACAACCATATTTAGGCGCAAAATCACTCCCGCAGGGACAAATAAAGAAAACGTTGATCATGTTCCATAACCAAATGACTTATGACATGAATGAAATATACTGCATATTTGTATGCTAATTGGCATGCACAATATTATACCTCATGTCAGAGTTATTGCGGTTTGTTTGGAGCACTTGAACTGCTTTAGTATGTCTGGTGATAATCTTCAAGAATGGAAATAAGAAAAACCTCATGAATCATAGACCGATATGATTACTATCAAACTTCTAGAAAGTAACCACAAAAGCACTAATGAAAAGGCTAGAGAATACACTCGACGAAAACCAGCCACGAAAGCAAGCTGGAGTCAGAAGCAGATACTCAATAACAGAACACATCCGCGTCGTAAACCAACTGAAAGAGAAGTGCAAAGAGTATAATATTCCACTCTGCATCGCTTATTCCACTACGAGAAAGCCTTCGACTCAGTGCACTCAAGAATAGGGGATAGAAGATGTGTACTTCAAATTCCTGAAGGAATCAACACCAACAGCTCGATGATAGTCCACCAATACAAAGAAAGCAACACGATCTATATACGGAGGAGTACGACAGAGAGAAATCAATCGCCCAAGCTATTTACATATTCCGACGACTGACTAGGGAAACGAGATACTTGAAGATAGACGGCTAATATCTTAGTCCTCTTCGCTTCGTCGACGACATATTCATATGCGCTAATACACCACATGAACTAAAACATATGCTAATAACGAAAATGAAAATCAGTGTCTGAAGATGAATAAGTCGAAGACAAAGGTGATGATGGCAAACGACACACGAATATATGTAAACAACAGTCAGATCGAGAATGTTGAAAGCTACACCTGCTTGGCACAGAGATACAGCACCATAGACAAAACCAAGACAGAGCGATTCAAAGATGAATCACAACTTGATGGACAACATTCGCCTAGCACCGGGATATCTTCAAGGGTAGCATTGGATCATGCTTGAAGAGAAAATTCTAAAACTCATACGTACTTCCAGTAATGACATACGGCTCGGAAACATGTGCACTCATCATCCAAGCAAAGAACAAGCTAGCAACAGCACAACTACAGATGGAAAGGAGTATGTTAAACATCACATACCGGGAAAGAAAAAAACGTACGTGTAAGAGAAAAGAAAAAGATCACTAACATGAATGAACAAGTCAGAAGACCGAAGTGGACCTGGGCAGGGCACGTCAACAGGATATCAGCAGGATAAGACTTAACCGATGGACACTACGTATCGTCACTTGGAAACCTCACGAAAGGAAAATACATAGAAGAAGGCCGGCGAAACGGCGGAGAAACAAGCTAGACGACTATTGGAAGGTACCATCTGGCAAATGATAGCGTAAAAGATGTAGATGTGGAAGTTGCATGCTGCGGCATTCCGCCCAACCACGGGACACTATGGCTCCACAGAGATAATGATAATGAACAACGCGTAGACAATTGCTAGTCGGAGGGGGGTTAGTGTTAATCGGACCCAGGATGTCTACGCGCATCGGTTGTAGTTGGTGAACATTAAATTCGAGTCCTTAATAACTAAAAATAAAAGCATGTACATGTGTATTAGTCAATATAACAAAAAAACCCTGAAATCACTAGTGAGATGAAATAAAAAACCTGAAAATAAATGTGAGCTATCGCAGTGCCAGCTTTGACAAATATGTTACAGCGTTATTTGCAAGACACAGCGCAACTATACTGCACGGGATTACGCCAAAACCACAAAACATTCAAACCGGACATCCTGGCGAGTTTCCGTAAAAATACCAAATGTAAAGGCTGTTTTATGTCGTGTACTCTTATACGATATTAAAATTTGTTGGCAGTATCATCACATGAAAGAGCATCAGCCATTTGGTATTAAGGAACAGAGTTGGTTTTATCCCAAGAGAGCGTCTTGAAGGTACTATGCCTCATTCATTATCAACGATGTGTTCACCACATTATATCGGACTATTTCTTACATGCATAGTTATTGCCTTTATCACAGTTGATTGGCTCACCTTTGAATTTGTGTTCACAATTACGTCCTTCGTAACCTACAATTAAAACAATTCCGTTGTGGTGAAATGAACAGTTAGAATATAATGGCGTCATTATCAATTAAACTATAAATTAATACTATGTGTAAATAACCTATGATAACAAAAAAACATATAATACGATGTGTAAACATCGTTACCAATAACCTCAAAGACTGGATACAAAAAGAGTTAGCAAAATTTGATGCTGTCATAGCATGTCATAACACTAAGTTTGTAGTGACAACTGAGACACACACACACACACACACACACACACACACACACACACACACACACACACACACACACACACACACACACACACACACACACACACACACACACACACACACACACACACACACACACACACACACACACACACACACACACACACACACACACACACACACACACACACACACACACACACACACACACACACACACACACACACACACACACACACACACACACACACACACACACACACACACACACACACACACACACACACACACACACACACACACACACACACACACACACACACACACACACACACACACACACACACACACACACACACACACACACACACACACACACACACACACACACACACACACACACACACACACACACACACACACACACACAATCGCGTTACCCAGAAATACTGATGACATGCTATTCAAATTGTTTAACAATTAGTAATGTTTTAAACTGTAGTATTTTATTTTACGACATCCACGTAATAATACTCGTATACGTTGTGAATTTTACTGAGGGAATGCTTACTGGGTGCGCGTCGGTGTTTGTGTTTACGTATGAAGAAACGAACACTAACAAATAAAATACTGTACTTCCATGATTGCCGCCCAAACCACCTCATCAATACATATTTGATTTCGTTGGCTAATTTTAAAGATTACACAAACAAGACTACACTCACACACACACACACACACACACACACACACACACACACACACACACAAACACATTAGGACACACAGAACACAAACACATACACATACACTCACAAACACACACACACACACTCACAAACACACACACACGCACACACACGCACGCACGCACGCACGCACACACACACACACACACACCACACACACACACACACACACACACACACACACATACACACACACATTAGACACACCATAACGTATTGCCTGTTAAACCTTTATGTATGTATACGTGTATATACGTTGACTTTCGTTGCTAAACCTTTCGAATTGTGTCTGCTACTATACTACTGGTTCTTGCAATTATAACTCCACGCAATATGCCATAAAACAACTGTACGCCACCACCTACCTCGTCGACAACTGCAAATGTACCTTTTGGCAATCGCATTGCAAATTCCTCCGTGTTTACACGGTAAACTCTTACACGCTGAAACACCTACAATTAATTGGCAAGCGTGAAACTTGAATAGGCCATATAGTCTACAATTCATTAGCAAATAAACGAAATGTTAATTTTTACAGGACAGTAATTTATTCGTGTACGACCAGCGCATACAAACACAATTCCCATCAGCAATGATTACTATAAAGTTTCACAAATAAAAGTTGGTCAAGCGCAAATAATACCGCGTTGGTACCAAATGCTCAATGCAATTATGTTTAATGCGTGAATGCATTAGTGTACGCGAAATCCAACAGTATCCAACAGATCGATCAGTCGGATTGGAATTAATGGTCATATAACAACATGGCGTTACCGATTGAAAACGTAGAAGTGGAGTGAATGAGGGATGGACAAATGTCAATTTAAGTGATTAGTAATGTTGACATACACAGTTACGTTTCTACAATATGTCAACAATTATGATTTATATATATATATATATATATATATATATATATATATATATATATATATATATATATATATTTTCTAGCATATTTACTCATATCTAGGTGGATATAGCGCACTCATTTTTGGGCATTTTGAAAAATAACGTCAACTTACTGTCATATATTTGTAACAAGTCCAGATAAAACATATTAAAGGTATTGTTTTATGTTACCAGACATGCGACAATGATTCCATCATTATTCATACGAAATAAGTTAACCAACACAAGAGAACAACCCTGTTTATACGCAAAAATGATGTAGAGGTGCTAATGTAACCAAATAACTTAAAACATGCCAAAATAAATGCTATTCGTCTTTGCATATTACCTTTTGTGGAGAATTGGCATGCGCAAAACAGTACCTCCTGTCAGAGGTATTGTGGTTGAATGTGATTTGAGCACTTGATCAGCTTATGGAAGTTTGAGTAAATGCCAGGCTTACATGTATGTAAGCCTGGTACGATATCAAAGGCGACATGAACGAGTAGACTACTGACCAACTGGAGCTCTGCACAGACCAAGTCGACTTACAGAGAGTCATCCAGATAGATAATACTATCTTTAAATACGTGAATCGTTCTTCGGTTGATGTCGACAAAAATGCTATGGAGTTAAACGGCAAGAAACCAAATCTTATATCAAGAAAGCGCTATGCGAAGGTAAGAAGACTGCAGGTAAAAGACGATATCGAGATGGTTCTTATCGATCTCCTGTGTGTAATATTGGTAATCACTCGAGACTGTATATCCAAAACGTGTTGGATTTCATAGTTAGCTACTCAGTTTGAAGCACTGAAAGTTCTGAGAATTGGCCAATGTTCTCTTACCGTATAAGGAAATAGCGGCGGATAACCTTTGTCAGATGTAATGGCTACACTGTTCATGATGGCTTACAATAATTAGCATAGTTATCATTCAGTACCGGAAATTCACCAACACATGTGATTCCTAAAGTAAATAGAAATATACCTTTCGCAATAAAATTCTCAGATCTATCAATTGACTTGGGGTTAGTAGTCATCTGGCAAAACGGGGTTACCCATAGAAAACGCAAAAGTGGAGTGAATGGGGGAGGACAAAATTCACTTTAACATAGAAACAATGTTTATATGTATTTACATTTCCACTAAATAGCAACCCAAGTGCATGTACAGAAGAGCACATATCCATCATTCCAGATATACTTGCTGCTTACTGGATCATATATTGTAATAATTTGGCATCATACTTTGACGTTGCCAAGCTTGCAACTCCGAATGTTCTGAGAAGTGGTCATTGTTCTCATAAACTTTGTCAGATGTAGTGGCTACTCACTTCATGATGGCTTACTGATATTAACACACACACACACACACACACATATATATATATATATATATATATATATATATATATATATATATATATATATATATAAATATAATGTATAATTTTTAAAGTGATGAAGGCTTGCAAACCAGAACCACTTGCAAACCAGAACCACTCTTTTGGAACAGGAACAGCGGCTTTAACCATATAACTGCTCGATCTCTGCTGCCGACATTATATATATATATATATATATATATATATATATATATATATATATATATATATATATATATATATATATATATAAATATATATATATTTAAAAATATACATGATTTTGTTGGTTGAGTGGGTGTGGTTAAACAATTGTTATGGCACCAACTTGTTCTTGCTGGCGCGGATAATTCTTCTTTAGAATCAACTGTAGCATCTTCAGTTTTAACTTCAGTGTTTCTGCAAAACGGGACTTGCGTACAGATTATGAGAAACGAAATCACCATGACCAACATGCACAGTAAGAATAAGTGTCGAATATGAATTAATGTCGTGTTTTATGTTCGGCTACAAGGTATATTATGCAAGCACACACACTCACACACTCACACACACACACACACACACACACACACACACACACACACACACACACACACACACACACACACACACACACACACACACACACACACACACACACACACACACACACACACACACACACCAAGACAGTAATACCACCTACGCAGCTTGGTATGTCAATCATATTATAACTCGTGGGAATTACTGCACACACGCACCCACGCATGCACGCATGCACACACAGACACATGTCATGTTTCGATCTGTAAAGTCTTTACATCAATATCTGCCTAAAAATACAGTTAAAACTGTGTATTATAAATGTTATAACATGTCTAAATTGTGACATGCATTTCATTGTATTAAGGTTGTCATGGCTTCAGGTAAATCTGATGGACGTAAGTTATCATTAACTATGAGTCACAATCATAAAGAATTGTAACTGCCTATTTACACAGTGTGTGCGTCAATGCAGTTACAATATATGTGCATCTATGCGTCAAGACGTATAAACAAATCCTAACAATTTGCAGCTATAATAATAACCATGATGATATTATTTTACTGTCGTCGCGTTGCTGTCATACTCAGTCTTAACATGATTGTTATTCACTTAGTGTCACTGTTTTTCTGAATAATGTAGGTTATGGAGTCCCCATCACAAAGCAGCAGGATGGCAACACACCATCCTTTGTACATTTTTGGGACGCAATCGGTTTGAATAGCCATCATTAACTGTCAGTATTATGCTTGCATCAATAATACATGTAGTTGTCATTCTGCAAGATTGCATTTTACACAATGTGCCTAAGCCCATTCAACAAGCATGATAAGCATGATAACGAAGCTACGGATGCTACGGATAAAGAGGATGAAATGAGAAAAAACGACGAGGAAATAGAAGAGGAGGATGAGAAAGAATGAAAACTCTCAATGAATAAATTAAAATGTTAGGCTGGTTGAGCTATTTAAATGTAAATTAAAAGTGCTAAACCTCCCATTCCTAAGAAACCTCAGCTGAAAGTAGCAAGACATACATAGTTGATACTAATAATAACTAAAGTAAGTGAACAATAAAATATGAAACACTAAATAATTAAAATAATTAAATATTTTAATTGCAAGATGATAGAAAGGTTTGTGGTACATAATTATTTTATTTGGAATGTTAACATTCCTAGACAAAATCATTTGTAACAATTTAATGAAATAATAATGCACTGTCAACTTTTCTAGCATCATGCACTCAAACGTCACGGTGGATTTGTTGTTGTCGTTAAATAATGACGGCCATTTTAAGTTGGTTAAGTGTTCATAGTCGTGCGCCACAGAAAATTGGCATTCATTGTCTCTAGCCATGTCGAATATTCGATTTACAATATGTTATTTAAATGTTATTGTTTTGCTATTGAGAAGGGTATTCCAGAAAAAATACAATGTTCGATTAACATACCATTTAAACTGTTAATAAACACTTACTGTTATTATGAATTGTAATAGGTAAATATAAGAACAGTGGCTACATGATATGAGTAATTATGAGTAATTATGCTGTAATTTAGGCCAGCAACTCATGTCATACATGTGCCAATGCTTTAAAATCGTTGTATAAAATAGAATCATGTAAATGTGTTCGAGTGAACTTTAAAAAGGAATGTTGATGCGTATACATCAATTGTTTTCATGGAAACGCAAACCTTAGCTAGTTGCAATGTCCATATTTTAACCTGTTTCAGAATAATGCTTTATATCAATGCTATAACAATAATATACAACTTAATGAGTAATAAAAAAGTTGTCAAGATAGAAAATTCAAACTTTGCAAATACGTCGCTCACCCATACTATGGCTTACTTGCGAACGTAACATATTACTGAGCTGTTCATTTATCCGCATAGATACATTACCATGTAAATGTTAGAGTATCATTCTACATTCACGCACACCTGAGGAATTCAAATGGACCCCTCTTTGATATATATATATATATATATATATATATATATATATATATATATATATTAATATCACGTCTATCTGTTTTTGGCAAAATCGACCTATCTATGTGTCTTATATATACAAAATGAAACTTATGTATATCCACTTTATGTTTCCAAAAAGAACAAAAATACACTGACACTTGTGGTAATAATAATAACCAATATTATAAATGAGTTACGTCGATATTTTCTTAAATGGCATGCAACATATTAAGTTAAGAATTCGTTATCCTTACGGTGTTGCGATGCCTCCGTCATTCAAAGCCTTGTTGAGTCGACTGATAAGCGGAAATTTGCCAGCATTACAAAACGTTCCACTAAAATCATCCCCGGATAAATCCATGACCATCCAACCTCCAAGACTCATCTTCTTTATCCACTTCACCTGTTGTTTCATATAAACAAGTCTTATACTAATCATGT
>JAODUO010000552.1:190000-290789 GCA_025642075.2 Ridgeia piscesae
TGATATAATAGCGAAATAAATTATAATTTCGTGTCGGACTGTGGTCAATAATTGAGGGAGAGAACTGAGGTTCACCAACTGAGGTGTGTGTCCGTGCGAGTACCTGTGTGTTAGCAAGCGAATATTTGTGTAAGTATGAAACCTTCTTACGAATAGCCACTAATACTGGACAACATGACTTGACTATTGATGTAAAGTATCAAGTTAAGGGCATGTCTAATACACTTTAGTTGTGTATGAATATGCGTGTTATACTGTCGTAGTACTAGCTTAGTAGTTTAATGTACGGTAAATGCCGCACTAACCCACACAAGCAGAGTGTATTTACGCTTGTCTGTTCTGGGACTGCCCCGTGATCCAGGGTATTCAAAGTGAAGGTCGAGTCCGTCAAAGCCATTCCTTATAAGGAAAGTAAGACTTGTTTTCGCGAAAAACGCCCTACTTTTTGCAGTCTTTAGCATGTTGTGCATTTGTCTTGTACCAAGAGCCCAGCCACCAACAGCGAGCAATGTCTTTACTCCTGGATATTTCAGTTTTACCATATTCACTCTTTCATACCTAAAACGTAGGAATCACTTTTGTATAGATATCACAAATATTATGGATAAGTTCATGTCAGTTTCTTTGCGTGTACGCATCTTTTTTTCATGATTTGTGCAAATGCAGCGAACCAAGATCAGCGACCTAAAATTGTGTTTAGATGTGGGTTAGATATTGTTAGATTACCTTTCAGCGGCCAAAAATAGGTAATATAATCTATCGAAATTTGTCTTGGTTACGATTATAACAGTTTTCTTTGTATAAGCTGTAAATCGAAACAAATCAGTAACTTGTTTTGTGTTTATAAATCTCATCAAATTTGGAATAATTGTTGAGATGAGTTGTTTATAAACATCAACATATATCAAGTGTGTTCTTTTGTGTCCATTTTATAATCGATATATATATATATATATATATATATATATATATATATATATATATATATATTATAATTACAACCTACATGCCCTTCATCCAACGCGTTGATTTGTCATTCCACTCAAAAGGCGCGAGTGAATAGCGCTGCAGCTTGGCATATGCATAAATGATGTGAGTGCACAGACTGCCATCAATGTTTTCCGGAACAAACTTTCCTTTTCCATGCCTGTACTGTGCCCAGTTAGTGTAATAACATACACGTTTGTAATTATCTATAACATACCACAACAAACACTATATATATATATATATATATTTTAATATATATATATATATATATATATTGTTTTGGTGTATATATATATATATATATATATATATATATATATATATATATATATATATATATATATATATATATATACGTTACTAGATCTTTATGATGGGTGTGCGAGCATGTATACATTTTATGTTACATTGTTTGTACACATTTCGGTTCAGCCACGACAGACCCTGGCGGAGCGGCATGTATCCTATATCCAGACTTTCACAAATCATATTGCAGCAACGGGTTAAACAGCAAAGCAGATAATGTTCCTTCAGCTTCGGCGGCGGAAGATCCAGTTGTAAGGGAAACATCACCATTCACAGTTCAGAATAAACTACAGTTCACTGGAGTAAATCAAATACAAAACCGACACAAGACAATGGGAAAAACAACTAAAGTATGTGAAATGAAATTCGTGTCTGTTTCGCCTCTTCCATTCGACAGAAGCCGCTTCGGTGTACAGATTTACGTGTAAATTAATCTGATAAATAAATAAAATGTAATACAATTGTGTGACTAAAATATCCCTGTGATATAAACATAAATAATTGTAAAAATGTCAGTACAAATTGTGCAAAATGTAAGCAATATGTATAGGAATCAATAACTAGTGTAGCTGTAATGTCTATTCCACGAATTCCCTACAATCTATTAGTGTGCGATATAGTGTCTCAACTCTCTACATTCTCTTCTTCTTCCACGTACTGGACTGGACCCTTGCAGGGCGTTAAAAGTCAAATGAAGTTTATGCGATTGGGGGCGGCGTAAGTTCTTTTTAAATAAAACAGTTAATATATATAAATAAAAACCTTTAAAAAGTTAATAAAGTTATTGTATGTACCACTGGTGCGTTAACAAAATATGTATATGTTGTACATAGAAGTCTCATGAAGATATTATCTACTGGCAGAAAACCTCTAAACCTCTTGTGGGGAGCCTGTTCCACTGTAGGAGTGTCGTATGGAAAAGGAAAGGTAAATGGCTGAGTGGTCTGCCCTTGCATGACGAAAACGCTGGACTCCGCGAGTTCTGGTATAACTCCGTTGGAGGTATTGGTCTATGGTCATATCTACATGACCGATGTTGATTTTGTGAAGGAGACTAAGGCGGTTGTTCTTCCTCCTCGCTTCCAAGCTTTCTCACTTACATTATTAGCATCGTATCCTGGTGTTCTGTTTGTGTATCTGGCTGCTCGTCGCTGTACTCTCTCTAATTGGCTGATGTCTTTCTGGGGTCCCAAGCAGCAGAGACATGTTCCATATTAGCCAGTACCATGGTAGTGTAGGAAATAATATTTCGTTGAAGGAAACCGAGGAATCTGTTTGCTTTCCATGCAATTATTGTTCTACGTCTTGACCATGTTACGTTGTTAGTGATTGTGACACGAGTGTATCTACTTGTGTCGGATGTTTCCATCTTTTTTTATATGTAGTATATGATGTTTCACGGACCAGCTTTCTTTGGCATTACTCTGATGTATGTGCACCTTCCTGGATTACATTCCATCTGCCAGTCCTTCTCCCGCTGCTACGGTGATGACAAATCTGACTGGAAAGCCTGCTGGTCTATGTCAGTAGTGAAGCTCTTAAAGAGGAGGCTTGGTACGAGAGGAGTATACGACATATGGAAGATCATTAATGTACGCACTGAGAATGAGAGGTCCTAGGATAGTGCCCTGGTGCATTCCCAACGTGACATTCACCTGTGTGGAATGTATCCCCTCCGGCCGGACCTCCTGCATTGTGTTGGCCAAGAACGAGTTAGTCTAGTGGACAATGTTTTTCCAAATGCCACAGTAGTCGAGTTTGTGAAGGAGAAGACCGTGAGGCACACTGTCGAACGACTTGCTGAAATCAAGCAAGCTGACGTCTACATGGTGACCACCAGCAAGCTGGTTGGCAATCACGTGGACAGTGACTACAAGCTGGGATTCGCATGAATGGCCCGCGTCGAAATCCGTGTTGACTATTGCAAGCTATCGTGTTCTTGTCGAAGTGCCTCGGGATGGTACTGCGGACAATATGCTCTAGTACCTTGAACGTGAAGAACGTGAGTGACAATTGGCGATAGATTCTTGTTTGGTCTGTCTTCCCTTTCTTGTATATATGGGTACGACCCATGCCTTATTCAAATCACTGATACTTTCATATGTGTCAAGCGAAAGCTGGAACAGTCCTGTGAGAACTGTGTCGACGGCGAATTAGTTGTCTATCGCTAGATGATCGGTGCCTGTGACGGGATGCGAATCATCATCATGCTGTCGGTTGCGATGCGACAAAGACTGCTTCCATCACTTAAGTGATGTCCATGTGTCGGTCTTTATGTCTCGCAGCTTCAGGTTTCTCTTGATAGTATCATTGAACCGGAGACGAGGGCGCCCTCTCTTTCTGTGACCAGAAGACAGTTGAGAGTAGAGAACCTGCTTTGGTAGCACGTCTGGTGACATCCTCATGAGGTGTCCAGTACACCGGATATTCTTTCTGATCAGAAGATCTTCCAAAGATGGCAGCCCTGTCAGTTCGAGTATTTCCTTCTTTGACACATTGTCCATCCAGGTTATCCTCATGATCGAACGTAGATGTCGCATCATGAAGGCATGCATCAATTTCACCTGTCTTCTGTACACTGTCCATACCTCGGCTCCATATAGGAGGGTGGACAGCACGATTGCACCTTTATTGCCTTTAACCCGCATGGACAGATGGTGATTGTTCCAGAGTATCTGGCGTAGTCGGGCGAAAGATGCACTAGCCTTGGCCATCCTCCTCTGTATTTCATCGTCAATGCATCCATTACTTGATATAGTGCTTCCGAGGTAGGTGAATTCCAGAACAGAGTTAAGCTTGTTTCCATCAACCATGATATCCTCCTCTCGGGTTCTTGTAGAGTTGGGTTGGTACAGCACCTAGGATTTCTTGATGTTAATTTTCAGGCCGAACTTCTTTGACGCATCGGAGAAAACATCCACTATTTCTTGCATCTCTTCAGCAGAGTGTACAACCACTGCACTGTCATCTGCGAATAGCAGCTCTCTCATCAGTATCTGAGTAGACTTGGTCTTCGCTCTGAAGTGTGCGACGTTGAATAGGTCAGCGTTCTGTCTGGACTGTATATAGACGCCATCCCCCATGTCTCGGAAAGCCTCGTCGAGCATTGCTGATAGGAAGATGCAGAAGAGCGTGGGGGCCAGTACACAAACTTGCTTGACTCCATTTGTGACACCGAACGATTCCGAGACTTCCCCTCCAACACAAACATTCGCCATCATTCCGGTATGTAGTGCCTCGATCACTGGTGTGAACTTCTCTGGGCAGCCATACTTCCTCAGTAGCTGCCACAGCCCGGTCCTCCCAACTGTATCGAACGCCTTACTGAAGTCGACAAATACCATGTACAATGGTCGTTCCTGCTCAATGAACCTTTCTTGTAACTGTCGGAGACAAAATATCATATCCACGGTGCTCCGGTTACCACATTGTGTCTCCGGAACTACCTCTGGTGTTATGTGGGTAGATAGTCTGTTGAGGAGGATCCTGGCGAAGATATTGCCTGCTATAATTCCCACAGTCTGTTCGATCACCTTTCTTGTAGATGGTTACAATGCTGGCATCATTACATGCTTCTGGTACAAAACCCACCTCCCAGGCATTGGTGATTAGTTGGTGCTGAACAGATTGTGTCCTCCGTGCTTGCATACTTCTGCAGGAATTCCATCTCCTCCAGGTGCTTTGCCATCTTTCAGGCAGGCAGTTGCTATAGCCATCTCATCCATGGTTGGACTCTCATCGAGGCTTGTCTTGGTAATGCGCTGCGGGATATTGTCCAGAGCTTCGTTATTTATCTCGCCAGGGACATTGAGTAGAACTATTCACTCCATCTTGCTACAACTCTCTTGCTGTCAGCGAAGGTCTCCATCCCATCTGTTGATTTCAGGTGAACAGGTCCCTTCTTTTTGATTCACCACACTTCCTTCAGCCCATGGTAGAAGTTTTCATGTCGTTTCTGTCAGCAGCTTTCTGCATCTCCGCTGCCTTCCTTTCCCACCAGTCTGACTTCAGTGCACGGGTGCGTTTTTGTAGCAGTCTGCAGGCATCTTTATACGCTCCTGGTTTGCAACACTCTGTGGTTGACTTGGTCTCTTCTGCTCATAAGAGTCTGTTGCTCGTGGTCGTTGGGGTCGATCCAATCCTGGTGTTTTCTGTCTGCCTTGGCTTGTATATATGGGTACGACCCATGCCTTCTTCAAATCACTGATTATTTCATCTGTGTCAAGCGAAAGCTGGAACAGTCCTGTGAGAACTGTGGCGACGGCGAATTAGTTGTCTATCGATCGCTGATGGCATGCGAAGTACGTTCCCAATTAAGCACCAATTTGCTGTTACGATGGTTTCGCTTATGGCAAAGCATCGGCACCACTGGTAATTCGTTCGATATACAATCAGGCCAATAGATGCCGATAATTTGACGAAGACGACGACTGTGGTGCGCATCCAGGCGATGTAGTTCAGCGTGTTTTAGTCCTCATGTGCCTGTGTGATATGTTAACAGTGGCACGACAAAACCTGCGTAACGTCGATGACACAGCTGTAGCAGGACCTCTGATATCCTGAACCTCGGTGTCCACAGTTTGACGTGCAGCAGTGGGGTGGCGTCGGGCAGATGTTATAGACAACTGGTTGCTGGTAATTGAGGGGGTGACTGTACTTCTCCAGCTCCACCGCGATCTTCTTCCGATCGGCCTCGTCCAGTCTCCTTCTTCCCTCTCCTTCCTCCTTGTGCTTATTCTTCTCCTCCCCATCTACTTCTGCTCCTCCCCAGCTTCATTGTACACACTGAAACTATTCACACACACACACACATCCACTTGCTCGGGGCTTGTTGAAATGCCCTTCATACCTCCAGATCCCTTCCCTCGCTTGATATATGTCTGTTCTCCGAACTGATCTGCTGGCACTGCGGTCCCCCATCCAAGTGCCGACAGACGTGTGCACCTGCCAGTGGGTCCTCCTTGTCCGCTGGGGAAGGTGCTCCATCTGTCGCACATACCAGCTCAGGTAGCGGGCATAATTAATGCTGCGAAGAAGTATGGCAGCATTGCCTTGAGACAGTGCTGCTGGAGGAGGAAGTCACCGTTCCGTTCTCCACGCAGGAACATGAGCGACAACAGTGTAGGCTTGACAAAGCAGTCCACCCATAGCCTCCTGGTCGGGTGCCCTCTGGCTGTCTCCAGGTAGATATTCAGCTCCTCATATGTCTTGGCGCCATTCGAGTGGAAATTATGCAGCAACATGGCAATGATGAGACGGTATGCCCATAGACCATTAGTTCAGGCCTTTCCGTCGACTATGCTGGTGATGCCAGCAAACGCTGCACTGATGAGAACGTCCACGCCTGATGCCTTCATCAGTGTTCCTACACAGCCGAGGAAATTCATGAGAGTGTGCATCATACCCGGGTGAAGTATCACGTTGGTCCAGCGCAGAGGATCGTTCCATTGGATAATGCATGCAGTCTGATACAGTTGGAGGTCGACCGTGATGTGGGTGCATCCCAAAACTATTGAGAGCCCTCTCGAGATTCACAAGCGTAGTTATTACAGTGTTCGGGGTGAGCAGGCGGTGAGTCGATCATCGGTCCGAACACAACCAGTGTATCAGACTTCTGGGCAGAGCCTGCCACCAAGCGGTCTTGCTGAGCATTGACTGGTCTGTCGTTCCCGTGGACTTGCGACTATTAAGCGGTTCTTGAAAATGAAAAGCTTGGGACAAGAATATACAACTTACTGTAGAATGGCTCACATATAATCGGTCTATAGAGGTGATTTGTTCCTGGTTTTACGTCGAATTTGACCTTTGACCTCTGATTTGACCTTGACTTTAACCCAGTATTCAAACAAATACTCCAGAAATGGACTCCCCATCCTGGAAAACCCTTATAAAGAGATATTACATGACCCTCTATGTCATCGAGATCAAAAGTCGAACATTGGCCGACATTCAAGATGGCCGAGACCGCCATCTTGAATTATGAGAAATGCTCAAGGTTGCACAAGGTGCAACCAAGCTAATTTTGCTCTCCTAACTATATAAAATACATTTCCATAAAAAAATGTTTACAGTAATTAATATTGCAAGGTCTCCTACAGGAAGTATATGAGCGGCAACTTGACTAACACAACAGTTGCATGCTCGCCAATTATTGATGTAAATCCAATCGACATGGCTACCATGTACAAAACTATGCGAAAATGTAAGGACATGTCAGCAGAACTTGGCCAGCACCACTCTTTTCAAACAATTGATCAACAACTATATGCCTTTGCCCAGCATTTGAAGTGTTTTTTTCCGTATGAACTTCTAGAAGTCGATATATGTCCAGTCACCAACATTCCTATTCTTGGATCTTTTACTCCAGACTTTAAAGATCCTTCTTCTAAATGGTTGGAAAGAGCGAGACAGTGACAGGGGTCTTTTTCCACAGACGCAACAAGTCATGGTTCCACATTTCTTTGTTACTGAAAGACAAAACAGTGCCAGATGGATTCCATTCTACACAGCTAACGTGTTGAACCTCACATACGAAGTTCGCCGCCCCTTTGAAGCTGGATAATTTATTGAGCGTCCGATTTAAATGTGTTTCAATAGGATCTAAAGCGACATGGGCACAAAAAAGCAATCATCAGTGATGCAAAGGGAAGCAGTGGTATAGTCGGAGTGATTAGAATGACACCAACACTCATCAGGTGTTCATCATTAGTGACTATATGAAAGTAATGTGAGAAAGGAGTGATTCGTCCAAAAGAACTGAAGTCAGTGATCACAAAGAAGTACTGACATTCACACTGAGGAATGAGGAAGAGCATGTGCGAGCTGTGACCAAACATGCTGTTAATAACATGGCCAGTTGGTTCGAGCCCAGTGCTCACCCATATGTACTCAGCAACCTATTTACTGGGTTGCATGCAAAAATGGATCTGCCCAATTCGCTCCTCGAGAGTATAAGTGAAGGGGAGGAAAAGCGGGAGAGATTTGCAGAACTGGGCCATCAATTAGAAGTTAAAATCCAGATGGTGGCAGAACTTCCACAAGGCACCACTACCACCACAGTGTATATTATTGATGCAACGGCTGCGTACTGCAAGCAACTTCTAATATTATTTCAGAGAGCAGACACTTTTGTGGAAGTATTTGAAGGTTATGATCACGATATCTCTGTGAAAACAGCTGAGCTGGACCGCCGCGCAGGACCAACAGCTCCTTGCAAGTAGTACCAAGTGATTGGTGGGCGCTGTGCCCTGCACCTCCACGGAAGAGTTTCCCCAATGTCCCATCCACAAAGTAATCTCTAGTGAACTTTCTTTCTGAATATGTAGTCAGATATGCATTCCACTGGCTTGAAGCACACACAACCTGTACACTCCCGGTTGTTGAAGGCTTCTCCGATGGTGAAATATATCAGTAGTTATTGAAATGTAGTATACACCTGATTGACACCAGGATGGGTTTGTTGATGCAGACTACATCGCACGTGGTGTTCTAGGAATGTTCATAGTTAAGTCACCAGAAACACATGTCTTAGACCTGATTGCGTACTACGTTCCCAAAATGGCGAATACAGTCAACATGTGGATTGAAACTGGCACCATTAGCAGCACAACAGAAAACTTCCAATTTGGACCTGTGCTTTTGATAACAGGATGTGACACAGTTCCCTCCCTGTTTGGAATTAGAAACAACTTTTCAACATTGTGAATCAAAATTGGGCAAGCTATTTGCTGCCTTAGAAACCAGCGATAAAGAAGCTGCACTATCAGCATCGATGACATTCATAGTAGTGATTTGAGAAAGCTGACACTGTTGTGGAAGTGTTTGATAGTTATGATAACGATAGAGGCACATATATTAATTTATGGCTAAGGCTGATCAACAAAAAGCACAGGTCATTGAATATGCTTTCCCGTGTGAAGCATGATTTGAGGAACATGCCAGAGGGACACTGTTGAAAACGAAGATTTGAATGTCTTCACATTGGCGAACAAACCAAATATTGGGTTCCCACTTGAGCATGGATGGGAAATGAATGACAAACTTGTACCTGTCCACATCTGTTCATGCTCAAGTAGAAGTCGCTGCACAATCAATTGTTCATGCGGTCAGAACAGAGCTGCGCACATGTCATAGCAGTGAAAATTCCACATTCAATTGGCGATCAAGACGTCCTATCTGATTATGATGGTGATGACGATGACAACGACAGTGAATAGAAACATTATTATGTTTCCGGTAGCTTTACCAAATCGACTTACCTTTGTGACGAATTAAAACGTTTTTAAACAGAGAAACGTTGCTCGCTTTGCAAGGTGTAAAGCAAATGGTAGCGACATCGATGGTGAACTTGTTCAATTCTATTCCCATACATGTATCTTTATAAAGTAGTCCAGTGGAATAACCCATTTGACGACGATACAGTTAGTTTTACAGTGGCATACGATGTTGGCTTGAGTACACTGATAAATAAATAGCAACCATTGATGTATATTTGATGATTGTGGAATGACGCAATGTTGAATATGTATACATTGATGATGTCTTTGTTTGACCTTCAATGCACAGGTATATAATATGTCCATGAGTATGTAGGTGACGCAGATGTAAGCAACCAGAAATTGTGTAACGTGTGCGGAATGGCGCAATTTCTAAGTATAACGTTCATCAATTTTCGATGACCCCTTTGTTTGTTCCACGTCACATCGCATTTTGAAGGGGAGAAAGGTTAAATATATTACTTGTGGGAAATCATTAATATTAATAGTAAACAAAGGTCCTAAAATTGATCATTTCTTATTGTATTTCACCAATTTCAACATGCTGTCGCCACATGCTGCACCTCCGTTCATAAGCAATGGATCAGTATCGCACGACGACGAAATTCGGCAACATTCGCTTCGTCAAGACCGCTGGTCACAAGATGTATCTCGAAATTACCGATGCATAAGGGAAATGGGAAACAGTACTATCACAATCGGTGACACCAAGTTAACACCATTGTGCCCGTGTGCGTAACCTCTGTCAAGCTTTGACGTAACCGTAAACCAAAATAGCATAAACATCATGATTGGAGTCGTTTGATTCAGGCATATATATGTATAGTAAACCATAAGGGATCACTGAACACAAGAAAAATGTTTGCTTAAAGCTAACATATTTTACTAACAATGTATTGTATGAAGTGGCTACATTGAAACTATGGATATTTCATGATTGTTTGTTTGTTATTTAGGTCATCATGTCAAGAACATGTAATTATTAATTTTACCCGAAATAACAATTTAGCTTTATCAATGCAGAGTCTCTATGACTGTAAATTATCGTGACATGTCAGTCAATCATAAAAAAATATGAAATGTATGCGACATAAGGAACAGCACAACTTAAATACTTTGGTGAACATTAGTTGGCTAAGTTTTTGGGTCTACTTGTTGTATTTAAGACAAAGCGACTTACCAGTGTTTTAGTCATACAAAACTCTGCTAGTTCCAAATGAAATTCCAATTAAGTTAGCTGCCAACAACATATTGATGTGCATTCCGTTTAACACAACCGCGCTATCCGAACATCTGCAGTATTGAGAATTCAAAAACATAATTTGTTCCTACCTTATAGAATAGTTTCCCCGGTGAATGATCAGTGCCTGTCTAAGGCTTGCTCCGATGTTGGATTAGTCTAAAATATTGCTATAAGCATCTTTTTGTTCTCAGTATATTATTAATAATCACACTTTATTGATTTCTTCATCCAGCATAACTGTACATTTAACTTGTCAGACATTTCTCACCATGATATAAATACACAAGTCATATTCGTATTGATGTAGTCAAATGAGGATTTGGTCAATTCACACGTTAATAAGTGACATACACTTGACAACTACTAGTGTACGTTTTACTGGAACTCTGAGCAAATTCAACTTATAATAGGAAATGTTTTCTAATATGTATCGAACATTTGCTTTGAATTATCAATAACAGTCAAAGTTGCTTACCTGCTGCACATGCTATTACATACAGCAGGCATGCTGCATAGAAGTAAATCGCCATCTTCCTTAAGGGGCTCCTTGTCGAATCAGAATCACTGGTGAAGAATAAATACACATCAGTTAGTATTGTGTCATCATTACTTTCCTGAACACATACGTAATTATTGAAGAATATAATCTTTTTTCAACTATTTGAATGGTATAGTTGGGAGTTTACTAGTGTGAAAAACCAGCTCATAGAATATTGTGATTGTACGTGTATGTTAATGGCTTGTAGGTGGCTAAGGCGCTTACTCATTAGTTACAGTGGCTGCATCATTTTACTTCATCTCTGAATTGTATTTGTTGTTATTCCTTACTGTGGTGCTGTATTGTGTTACTCTTCAAGTATTACTATTACTATTGTTGGTATAATTAATGTGTGGAAACAAAAAATGGACACTGGTTGGTCACCATTTTAAGGAATAGCTAGATGCTTTCATGATAATGCTGGTATCAACTATGTTCTTTTCAATGGATATTATTAAATTGTTATCAATAGTGTCGTTAGATTCCCTAAATCATATGCAATCATAAACAAATAAACGAACTTTCCATTCAATATTATTTGATCAACCATTAATACAAAATATAAATATTAATGAGTTAGACCATTTTATCAGGATACAACATTGTGGCAAGGGTCCCCCACTTTCGTGAAGTCGCTAAGAACGTTCTTATTTACGTGTTTCAAATTGTCTGGCTCATAAATCATCATACATTATTTCACATATCATAACTGTTGTGTAGTCGCGTGATTGTGTGCCCTTCCGCTGCCACAGGTAATGTTGTCCTAACATAACTTATTATTTCAAGTTACACGCTACACTGTTCTTCAATGGTATACCATACGTCTACGTGAACGTTTCTGGATTATAGCAACGTGATATGTGCGAACGAGACATGTATGTTCCTTGGATTTTACTGATTTGTACTAATTTTATAACACACTGCTAGTGCTATCTTCATTTGACCGTGACGATCGTAATAGTAATAGTGTACACTACTCTTCAGTTGCATCAACTTTGTTGGCAAACGATGAAAGCCTTCAAGCGTGTTAAAAAGCAGTCTATGACGATCTGAATGCGCTTGGTATCTCTTGCTTAACACCAACGTACCAGAGGGACCACTGGCGGTCGAAAGCAATGCCATGTGATTAAGGCAATTACTGTGAAAGTGACTACAGCCAGATCAACTCTGTTTTCACCTTCAATACGCAACAACATCGCACCAACTGTCAACAGAAGCCACTTGATAACTGTCAAATTGCAACAACGCTGCACGACAAATCCGGTATTTGATAACTGAAGACAAGCTAGACATTTGCTCGCTTACTGAAACATGGTTCAAGCCATCTCATATTGCCGTAAATGCTGTGGTTCCACCTTGGTACACAATAAATCACCTCGCGAGAGGCGGAGGCGTGGCCATTATCTGTGACTGTCTCGAACCACAACAGTTACACTTTCATGGAATACCTCAACTGTTTAGTCAACGTTGGTCTCGCACAGTTGCGATTCGTAACAATATATAAACCTCTATCAAAAGCAAAGTCGCCAAACGTTCCAGGATTTTTGAGGGAGTTTGCCGATCTCCTCGAGGACCTCACACTTAATCTGGCCAGCTGCTATCGGTTGGAGACCTGAACTTTCACGTTGACAATCCCACCAGTGCATAGACAAAACCGATCACCGAACTTCTTTCTGCAATAAACCATCAACGGCATGTTACCCAGGCAACTCACCAGAAAGATCACATCCTTGTGTTATTATAACGAGACGTGATGAGCTACCTATTGTAGACATCATCTGTGATGAATCGGTTAATCCTGACCATTCCGCCCTTATCTTCCCACTACACGTACAGCTCAGCCAAAGAGAACGATGATTTTGCATGTTGAAGTGTTGTGTTGTGCAAACCATTCACGACATTGCTTGCTTGTCACGACATTGCTTGATCTAACTGCTCAACAAGCCGGCACGTCTGCAGCAGAGGCATTTTCGTGTTATAACAATAAACTGCTGTCAATACTAGACCAGCATGCTCCTGTCAGAAAGTGCAACAGGGAAGAATAATGTACCATGGTACAACGCGGACATAAAAGCTGCTAAAGTCAAACGGAAGCGACTGGAGCATCAGTACAGGAAGACACAATTAACTGTCCACCGTGGTATGTTTGCACGTCAAAGAAATAAAGTGAACTGAACATCATGTGCGCTGAACCAAAGTAAATCTCTTACAAAGAAAAGTTGTCATGCGCAATTCTACAACATCGCAAACAAGTTGCTGCATCGACGCAACGCATTAACACTGCCAAACTACGAATGTGCCGAATCAGTTGGTAACGACTTTGACGATATCATTCAGCGTATTCGCACCACACTTCAATCGCCACATTCCGGTGCTATCGGTCGTGATATTGTGTGTACAGATCGCCCAGACACTGACTGCCAGCTGTCAAGCTTCATGCCAGTCACACGAGAAGAAACCGTACAACTACTAAGTAAGTCATCATGCAAATTCGACCCGATGATTTCAAATTTGGTAAAGCAATGCCATGACGTCATGACAGTAGCTATTATGAAAATCATCAATAAGTGTTTGATAGACGGTATGCCTGATGAAATGAAAGTTACTATCATCACACCCATTTTGAATAGGCCAAGTCTCAGTAGTGAAACGCTGAAAAGCTATCGGCCTATATCGAGCATGTCCTTTCTGTCAAAGATACTTGAGAGAATTGTGACAGACCGGCTGATTGCACACATGAATGAAAACGATATCTTCATGCTGTTACAATCAGCATAGCGGCAGAACTGCAGTACCGAAACGGCACTACTACACGTGCATGACAGCGTAATCCGTTTCATGGACGAACGCAAAGGTGAGATGTAGCTGCTAATCGATCTGTGCGCAGCATTCGATACGATTCATCACGCCATTCTTTTAAACACACTGAGTAACGCCATCGGCATCAAGGATCGTTGTTTGTCATGGTTCGCTGCACACTTGCAACAGACGATACACGGCGTCGATTGCTGGTGAGCAGTCAAAACCACACAAGTTGACATGCAATGGCCCGCAGGGGTCAATCCTTGGACCACTATTATATACTATTTCTATTTGCATGACCCCTCTTGCATCAATACTTAAACATCAGGGCATGGCTTACCATCTATATGCCGATGACACCCAACTTTTCCAAGAATTTAGCCTGAGCGATAACACCTCATCCGAGATTGACATCAGGAAAATGGAACTATGTGTCGCCAGTTTCCGCCAGTGGATGAAAACCAACATGCTGAAGCTAAATGACGGTAAAACAGAGATTCTCATCATCCATCCGAAACCACCACACCAACACGTTCTTCCTGTAGGTGAAATAATTGGAAATATGCACCTGACACCCAACACGCACGCCAGAAATTTGGGAATGACATTCGATTCCAATATGTCGCTTGAGAGACACGTAACAAACATGTTCAGAACAGCCAACTACCATCTTCACAGCACTGGATGCATTCGACGCTACTTAGAACATGGACATACGAAACAACTAGTGCATGCCATGGTTATATCATGCATTGACTGTTGCAACAGCCTCCTGAATGGACTGTCAGTGGCGGTAGTTTAGAAACTACAATGCGTTCAAAATTCGTGTGCTCGTGTCAAACTGTTTCGATCGAAATGAGACCAAGTCCCGCCCATGCTCTTGGAGCTGCACTGGCTTCCTGTTATGAGTCGCATTACATTAAAGAGCCTACTTCTCATCTTTAACTGCCTCCATGATCTTGCACCGCCATATTTATCAGCACTTCTCTCTCCCTATTGTCCGACACGCAGTCTACACTCTTCTGATCAGTTACTTCCTAAACAGCCCACTTCCCGAACTACGGCGAACGATCCTTCTCCTGTGCAGCTCCAAGCGCGTGGAACTACCCCTTACAGTGCGCCAATGTACGAGAGTTAACCAGTTTATGGTTGCACTCAAGACACATCTTGTCACAGATTATTATTCTGACAATCGATGATCGTAATTAATTAGTCAGCTATTAATCCATTTATTTTAATTAATTAATCATTTTAATTAGTACATATCTGTACTATTTCATTAATTTACCACATATTTATACTATTTTTATTTATTATTATTATTATTCAGATTGTTATGTTTCCAACGGTGTTCTACAAGGTGGGATTTTGTCCGCATATTTATTATCCGTGTACATTGAAGTTTTAAGCAATATGTTAAGTAGTGAACGAATATGTTGTCACATACATAACAGCTGTATTAATCATTACGTTTTATCCTGACCACTTATGTGTTATAGGTTTTGATCTTTTTTCTGAACATCTGTACAAAGCGTTTTAATGACATTGAATATAACACTATGATAACCTATTCAGTCGTTATGTATGGTTTTCAAACCATGTGGCATCGATCGGAAATATCCAGATCTCTATATGACACTTGCATATATTTGTTTGTGTGTGTCAGTGTGTGTGTGTGTGTGTGTGTGTGTGTGTGTGTGTGTGTGTGTGTGTGTGTGTGTGTGTGTGTGTGTGTGTGTGTGTGTGTGTGTGTGTGTGTGTGTGTGTGTGTGTGTGTGTGTGTGTGTGTGTGTGTGTGTGTGTGTGTGTGTGTGTGTGTGTGTGTGTGTGTGTGTGTGTGTGTGTGTGTGTGTGTGTGTGTGTGTGTGTGTGTGTGTGTGTGTGTGCGCGCGCGCGCGCGCGTATACACAACCTTTATGCCAGGTATAACAAAATTATACGAGCATTTCAACCCTATTCCATCGGTGTTAATCTATATAAGTGATAACTGTCATGCATATTGTTTTACATTTTTTTATTGTTGCCAACACTGTGAACAATTAAAGGGATACTCCAGCCAGTGAGAAGTTCACAGCATTGAAATAAATACGTATAATATGTTAGTTGGACATGGTAATGGCGTACAATGGTCTGTAATAAATAATTAATTATATTATAATTGTACCGAGTCATTCCGAGTGAACGCAACCAAAATTCCAGAAATTTGTTGCTGTCATCTCTTAGATTTTTGAATAGATCAGTATGGTGAGAGCATTTGGTAACAATCCAACATTTGAGCGTTCTAGCTTAAATAGTTTTGAAGTTACAGCAGTTTGAAATTTGAGACTTTTTCGACAGCTTATTTAAGTAATGTTAACAATAAATAATTTTATTCACATTTCACTAGTCAATATCTTCTGCACTTTTTAGCATCTGTCAATAACATTGTGTGGAGAGTTTCTCTATAATATATAGATTACATAACTGCAATTAGAACATAACTACAGTGTATGGTTAATGTGCAGCAAGTGGATAAACATCATGATGTATTCAAAATATCACTCGCGGAAGGGTTTTTAGACACCTGATTGTGAGCAAAATACACACACACCTTAGACCCAAATTGTACATATTGGGTACCAAAACATATATATGTGCAAATCTGAGAAATATGGCAGGTCTGGCTGCATTAATTATGAATCTATACATTTGCAAAGATGGTATGTTATTATATTTCTAAAAAATGACCAACTTCTGACCCAAAAAGGTCGATGAGGCGTAGCTTGTATTATCACAAAACCTTTTCTAGGTATTAGTTCATTTCTATAACTCAAATAACCAGTATGTCCCAATATCCTTCCGAGCTTCCTTTACAACACAAATGGCATACGTCTGGATGCCCCAACTTTAATAAAAACATATTTTATATACGAGAGTTTTCAGACATTGATTGCAATCTAAATATTGATACTTCAATTAACTGTTGTGTCTGTTTGATATATATGCCTAATATTGTGTATTATCGAAGCAAATATGGCACGCCTGGCTGTCTTAATTATGAATCGTATACCCAAATATTATATATTTTATTAAAATTTGCAAACTTCCGACCCTAAAGGTCAATGTAGATTAGAAGGTATTGTTATCAAATTTTTACCAGGCAAAAACCAGTTCTAAGACAAAATAACAAGTAACTCTCAATATCCTTCCATGATCCCTTCTCAAGAAGAATGGGGACCCATTGATACAACTTTTTTAATAAATTGCTTGTGATATACGAGAGGATTTTCAGACATTGATTGCAAGCTAAATATGGATGATTAAATGAAAGGTTGTGTGTATTTGATAGATATGCATAACATCAGAGTAATATGACTTATTTGACTGTTTTAATTATGAATCTACACATACCCAAATATCCTACATTTTATATATCTTTAAAATTAGCAAACTTCCAACCCTATAAGGTAAATGTGGATGATATGGAATTTTTACCAATATATGGTATTGTTACCAAGCATAAACCAGTCCAAAGACTAAATAATAGATAAATCTCGATATCCTTCCATGCTTCCTTGTCCAGAAGAATGGGGACCCATAGATACAGAAAAAAGTATCAGTAAATCACTTGCAAGCGGGTTTCAAGCACTGATCTTGAGTTAAACATAATATATTATTATGTTATTGGTAATATTTGTAAATATTCATATATATGCATATCAGTATACATTCTTAGGGAGTTTTGCTTGAAGCATGGGGCTGGTTTATGCCTGGTAAAGTTTGATAACAATATCTTCTAATCCACATTGACCTTTTAGGGTTGGAAGTTTGCTAATTTTTAAGAAATATAAAATGTAGGACATTTGGGTATGTGTAGATTCATAATTAAGACCGTCAGGCATGTCATATTACTCTCATAATACACAATGTTATGCATATACATGTATATCAAATACACACAACAGTTCATTTAACCATCTTAGCTTGTAATCAATGTCAGCAAACCCTCTCGTATATCACAAGCAATTTATTTTAAAAGGTGGGGCACCCAGACATATGCCATTTTTGTGTGAAGGAAGCTTGTAAGGATATTGAGACTTACTAGTTATTTGAGTTATAGAAATGATCTAACACCTAAACAAGTTTTGTGATAATACAAGCCACGCCTCATCGATTTGTTTGGCTCGGAAGTTGGTCATTTTTAAAGAAATATAATAACGTACCATCTTTGCATATGTACAGATTCATAATTAAGGCAACCACTCCTGCCATATTTCTTAGATTTGCACATATGTATGTCTAGGTACAATTTGGGTCTAACGTGTATGTATTTTGCTCACAATCTGGGTCTGAAAACTCTCCCGCAATTTATATTTGGAATAAATCATGATGGTTATAAACTTGCTGCACATTAACCATGCACTGTATTTATGTTCTAATTGTAGGTATGCAATCTCCACACAATTTCACTGGCACAGGCTAAAGAGTGCAGAAGATATTGACTAGTGAAATGTGAATAAATTATTTATTTTTAACAAGCTGTCGAAAAAGTCTCAAATGTCAAACTGCTGTAACTTCAAAACTATTTAAGCTAGAACGCTCAAAGTTTGGATTCTTGGTAATCTTACCAAAGGCTCTCAACATACTGATCTATTCAAAAATCTAAGAGATGACAGCAACCTCATTGGTTGCGTTCACTCGGAATGACCCTACTAGTAAACGTGTGTATTTTGAATCAAGGCACTGCCATCTTGGTATACACTAGCCTATGACTATGTCGCTGGCGCTCCTTTGCTGACTTCCCTCTTTGTATTTTGTTGGTGTGGACAGTATTTGGGGATTCAAATTAGTTTTATTTACATGCTTTACATTGGTTCATTGTATACCATATCATTGTTTTCACAAAAATGCTGCTATGAAGAAAGGCGTGAGTTATTTTTAGGCGCCCTAAACGCCGCAAACTAAAATCGATTTGGTTGCAAAAGGTACGGCGTTCTCATCCACCAGTCACTGACAATCACAATGACGTTGACTCTAGAATGCTTCAAGGCACAGTCCTAGGCCCTTTGCTCTTCCTATGTCACATCAGTGACATACGAAACATCCGTTACATCTCAAGTCCGCCTGTTTGCAGACGATTCTCTATTATACCGAAAAATACACACATTTAGCGACCATATTATGTCCAGAATGACTTAATACAACATGGGAAGTGGGCAAACACCTGGAGTATGAATTACAATACAAGTAAATGTCATATCCGCAGCATAAAAAACACGTTTTTTGTATAGTTAAATAACGAATCACTGGAATATGTAACTGATTTCTGCCGCATGATGTCCGGTTCACACACTCAATAACATGCCCGCACACACACCCGTCGGATATAAAAGCCAATATTGGCTCCTTACAACGTACCCCATTAAGAAAATTCCACGGAGGATTGTTAAAAAGCTATGAAATGTGCTTTCGTAAGATATGCCAAGTACCTAACGTTCATGCAGGCAAATGTGTGCAAATAAAGTTTTAGAAACAATTGAGAGCACATGAGTGTTTATAAAATAGACCAGCTGTAAATAAATCTCGTAAAAGACACCATGCCAACAACCGTGCTACCTATCTACAATGTATCAAAGGTTTTAAAACAGAACGTCCCACGTGAATCAGACAGCATCATGCGATGAATTACGACTCAGTCGGCTACTAGTTTGTCATCCATATAATTATTAGGATTTTATTTAGCATAGTCGAAACCCTGAACGGGCTTATTATATTTACATCAGCATCATTCTGCAGCCATAGTGTCCCGTGGTTGGGGGAAGGCCTCAGCACGCTGTTTCCACATCTTGCGCTATCCTCTGCCAGATGGTACCCTTCCAATAGTGGTCTAGTTTGTTTCTCCAACGTCTCGAGGGTCTTCCGCTTGGTCTTTTCCTTTTGTAGGGTTTCCAAGTGGCAGGGGCGTCAATCCGTTTTTAAAAGTGGGGGGACGGTACAATTTATATAAATATCATATATATATATATATATATATATATATATATATATATATATATATATATATGTGTGTGTGTGTGTGTGTGTGTATATAAAGGTACTTATGACTGGTATGTGTGTATATACAATTTTAATATATATTATATAAATTATAAAACAAACAAAGGCCTTTATGTTATGCTATTTAAAATAATTATGTTGACTACATATATTTGAAGAGGGAATATGGCTCACCCCAATCCCTGAAAATGTGGAGGCCAGACTGTGGACCCATAACTGACAATTCTATATAACACATTCTACTAATGTGTTATATTTATATCTATGGTCCGTGGTGACAAAATGCAAATGTTACACGGGTGCATGTGTAGGACTTCCCAATCCAACCATTTGGCAAAGAAATTTGTCATCACTCAAATGGGATCAAATTACGCAAAGTGCAGGAATCCGCTGGTTCCGCCGTAGGCGATATAAGTATCCACCAAGGCGACCAGGCTGCAATCCAAGGGGTGACAGGGCAAAAACAATTAATAATCTATAATATGCTTGATGGCTAGTACCTATTAACATATCAACACAAAGGTGCAAATTGTCAGAGCCCGGCATGATGAATATTTACTGAACTAAGATCTAGTTGCGGCCGACCAAGTATTTTTTCTAATAATTTTATACTGGGTAGTCGGAAGTTTATATCCGAATTCGTATATTAATTTTACTACTAGACCGATGTAGGGTTTAGTAGTAAAATTGCCTGTAAATTTGTTTTTATGAACTGAAAAAGTGGGGGGACATTTTACTATGCTCTCCCCCTCAGACTGAAAACTGGGGGACGTAGTCCCCTCTTCCCCCACCGATCGACGCCCATGCTCAATCCTACATTTTGGCAAAGAAATTTGTCATCACTCAAATGGGAATAAGCTACACAAAGTGCAGGAATCCGCCGCTTCGGTCGTAGGCGATAAGCATCAAGCAGGTGAAAGTGAAACACAAATTTCATAATTTATGATGTGCTTGACGGATATAACCTAATAATAATATCAATATAAGGATGCAAACTGATAGAGCACGGCAGCGGCTCAGCACGGTGTCGCGCTTACATTTTTCCGGTCGTTATAAACTTTCCGATTGACGTTCCTGCGCGTGCGCGATAAATATAAAATCAACAATGTGTAGCGAAACGATAAAGCATTTTTGGTATGAATGCCACGGGCTGTTCATCAACTCTCCTGTGATGATTACTGTGAAGAGTTGCTTAAAATGTCGTTCAATACAATAATATTTTACGTTTGTTTAAATCACCGTCACGGATTATGGAGCACTATAGTCACGTTTGCTGTCAAAACATGCCTCAAAACTTGTTAGCCTCGTGTTAATTTGCTACAAATAACTTTATACATATATCCTAACGAACAATCCATAATATTTATACCATAAATGCATTGTCCTTTCGCTGCACATTAATGATGTTATATTTATCGCGCATGCGCACAAACGTCAATCGGAACGTTTATAACGCCGGAAAAATGTAAACGCTACACCGGCATGATGATTATTTACTGAAGTAAGATCAAGTTGCGCGCTTTTTCTAACGGGTGGTCGGAACTTCATATCGCGAGTTTATTGTCTAGCTACTAGTCCTATGTAGCGGCTTTTAAGAGAGATGAGTGGTGAGTCAGGCTACATGCCCCGCAATTTTTTCTGAACTGAAAAGTGGAGGGACAATTCCTATGTTGTCCCCCACGCTGAAAAGTGGGGGGACGCGTCCCACCCCGTCCCCCACCGATCGACGCCCGTGCCAGGTGGTGATACGCAGCGTCCATCGGTTTTCTAGTATCCCGATGACGTGCCCTTCCCAGGTCCACTTCCGTCTTCTGACTTGTTTAATCACGTCGGTGGCCTCTTTTCTCTTACCCATATGTTTTTTTATGTCGCGGTATGTGATGTTTAACATACTCCTTTTCGTCTTTGTTTGTGCGGCTGCTAGCTTGTTCTTTGTTTGGGTGGTGAGTGCCCATGTTTCCACGGCGTACGCATGAATTGTAGACTTGTCTCATCAAGAATGTTCCAATGTTACCCTAGAAGATGTCGCGGTGCTTGGCGAATGTTGTACATCCGGCCGTGATTCTTCTTTGAATCTCCTTGTCTTGGTTTTTGTCACTGCACTGGTGTTGTATCTCTTTCCCAGGTAGATGTAGCTTTCAACGTTCTCGGTCTGAGTGTTGTTGACATATATTGGTGTCGTTTTCCATCATCACCTTTATCTTTGACATTTACATACTACTTAATAATTACAATCTGGATTTGGTCCTACAGAGTAATACTGTACAATCTACTGAAGATACATATCTAACAACACACATCATAGACATATACCACATGTCCTCCTGTCAGTGAAACTGTCTATAACAATAAGTTCGATATGCGACAAAACTCGTCAAGTATTTTGTTTTATTAATTATATTATTAACAAGGGCAGTATTTTAATGTTAAGAGCTAAAGTTGACTACAACAAAATATATATAAAGATGAATTTGGGGATATCACGCCGGAAATCTCACAATGACAATGTTTTACGTCATAGACATAGTGCACAATGACCGCTGTAGTAGCCTCGTTTTACTTTGAAATAAATAATGTTTTAAAGCCCAAAGGCAATGTTGCAAGTTTAAAGGCGTCCTTTGGTTTAAACACGCTGTCCGGTATATATGAATAATGGTGCGTATACATTTATATATATCAGGTATATTTATAATAAATCACAAAAAAGGAGACATAGGCAGAAGCTCAGATAGAGCAGAAACCGGGAAAATGAGTTCATGCCATCATGGCTTATGAAACCAAACCATGAAAGATGTGCAGATTCATAATTCCCCCATTAGAGTTGTGAAAGGAAAACTATATTTCAGACTAAAGATCGCTATCACTTATGAGCTAATATATTCGTATAGTTTACTCGGAATATATACCCTTAAATTAAGTTCCTTACCTGGAACACGGCAGCTCACACAATGCCAACTTGAACGTGGCGTTCCAAACGTAGAATGGGTCACGTGATGTAAAATAAATCCTCTCGTGAAGCAGACATTCCAAGATATATAATGAAACATCTCATAACGTAGTTGGTGATTGATAATAATTGTAAAACAATTATTGGTAACATGTATAAAACACTTGACAACATATAACACACATATAATGCACGCTATCGGTATTATGACAGACTAAAGAGTATACAAAATAAGAATATTAACTGGCATAAAAAAGTAGTGTGTCCAGAACCATAGTCAAACACAGGCCGTGGTCACACTTGTTCCGTTGTGTCGGTTGCATCGGGGCCGCTCTGACCACCTTTCGATGTGTTCGTAGTGAACGCGTCCACTTGTCTTGTACTGTGCTGTATGAACGAGCTAGTAGTGGACGTGAATGGTTCGGTAATGTTGGACACAATAATAGCTAACGCTACAAGCACCGAATTTACGCCAAAACTTACGCCGTCACATTGTTAGCGATCCAATCAGATGTTTAAGCGGAATCTGCAGTTTGATTTTGCGTACATGTGCCAAGCTTAGATATTTCGCGCAAGTTCTTACGCCGACTTATTTCGTACATAAATAATGTATGTAATTAAAATGTACCACCTGCTAAAAATGTACTACATTTACCATGCTTTCACCATAGAAAATATGTACGTAGACATAGTAAATCATAGTAAATTATAGTAAAACCATAGTAATTCATAAACTACAGTATAGTACGTTTTACTATGCTTTTACCATAGTAAATTCACATGAAGATGTAGTAAACTGTAGTGAACTGTAGTAAATCCATAGTGAGCTATAATCAACCATAGTTTACTAAGTTTTTCAATACTGTGGTAAAGTCATGGTAAATGCATGCTAATCCATGATATCACTGATATAAATTAGTATATTTAACAACATTTTGATAAATGAACATTAAACCATATAGTAAACCATGATACAACAAAAGTAAATTAATTATGACATAAGCAGTTTTTACTATGGTTTACTACAGTAAATTTACTATGGTTTACTACATTAAAACGCAGTGTTTTTGCGGAATAACAAACCATAGTAAATACTTTGGTTTACGATAGTACATACTACGTTTTACTATGGGTTACTACAGTGAATACCACATTTTACTATGGTTTACTATGGTGAATATCACAATTTACTATGGTTTACTATGGTGAATATCACAATTTACTATGGTTTACTATAGTAAATACTACGTTTTACTATAATTTACTAAAGTGAATACCACATATTACTATGGTTTACTATGGTAAACTACTCTAAACTGTTATGTTCACAGTTAACTTTAACCACCGGTTGTCCATAGTAAAAACTGCTATATCACATTGATGGTGCCATCTGCAATAATAAAAATTATAATTACTTTTGATGTATCATGGTTTACCAGTAAATCATGATACATCAAAAGTAAGTTAATTAATTATGTCATAAGTTGTCGTTGTTTAATGCCGCCATAAATACATGATATATATATATATATATATATATATATATATATATATATATATATATATATATATATATATATATATATATATATTGGGCTGTACATACACATGTATTATATACATACATATGGATGTAGATAATTAATTTATTCACAAATAGATATGTATGATTATATATATATATATATATATATATATATATATATATATATATATATATACACACACATATAGTTTGTGAAAATTAAAGCTAGGAATTTGCCTAGATCTTATCTATTAGTTGTCCCTTGGGTCTGCTGTCAGAATCCTAAGTAGCCACTCAACTTACTCAAGCCAGCCCTTATCAGATCAGTTGGTTCTCATTTATTGTTTGGCAGGCAAGCTCGGAGACAGAATACAGTAGCTCAGTGCAACCCCATGTGTCCAGCAAGCATGCTGTGCATAGTCACACTTGGCAGTGCTAGTGACATGTTGACTTTGAAGTGCTGTTGTAACAAGTATACAAGTCAGCTGCACATCTCAGGCCATTTGGTTTATCAATGCTGTACTGGATATTGGCAAGAAGGAAGCCATGTTGTTGCAAATATTCAGGCGGATTGGCAACAAGCACTATATGAAATTGTGGATCTGGTTTCACATCTGGACATACATGCACTACACCTGTACATTTTATGAGACAAAGGTAAGAATCCTAGCTTATATTACATTACTGTTTTACAGTAGCATGACTATTGACTACTATTAATAATTGTAAAATGTTTCACTGTCATACAATTTCAGTTAGCTGTTGATCATGCTAAATTGTTCCGAATTTTTTCTTCTTCAAGAATAATAACTAATTAACAGATGCACAGTTAATCATGTAATTTGTCTCACCTTTTGTTATAAAAGTATAATTTGTCTTTCTTCCAGGGTTATATAATGAACACTGCAATCTAATAAAGTGAAATGTTATTGATTGAGTGTTGTAAATTTTAATTTATTATAGTAGAATTTTAGTGAATGTTGTAAATATGTATTGGGCAAGCATGTTAATTTAAATTGAAGTTCACTAATACCTTACGCATATGTAATTTAAATTATTGACTACATCATGATTTTATTATTGTTGTCATGACGTTTAAAAGATGTATTACAAAGGTAAGCTTGATAATTATCAAATTAATATAATGCAAGTGTATAATACCTTGACATTTGGATGCTAAGTGCAATAACGTACAATGTAATTTAGGGTTCACCTTTGGCATCACTCTTCACAATTTCTCACAATTTAGTGCATTTCAAAGTCCAGAAATATATACTGTTATCTTTCTTATCATGACTTTCTAACAGCAAAGGAAGCAATTTGGACATCTGCACTGTGTTAGTGGGCCTCTCTAAGGGCTGCTTAATTGGGGGACCTCAGTAATTGGGTGATTCCACTAATTACTGCCACTTTTATGATTAGAGGCCAGTTAATACCTCTGATCCATTATGCTGGCAAGTAATGATAAACAGAGTTTCAGACATAAGAAATCAAGCTTTTTTATTACACAGGTGCAGTGGGACACATCTTTGAGGAGTGAGATCTATGAAACTACATGGATACGGACATTATAGAATACCACTTGAAAGAAATCAACCATAATTATATTATTGCTGCCATGTAATTCATGAATTTGTAACATGTTAATAAAACATTTCATTATATTATAAACACATTGCTTGATTATTTTAGTTACATGGCATGTGTAAAACATCAAGACCTACTATGCATAATATTCACTGTGATACAACATAGTAAATGTGATATTCACCATAGTAAATTATGATGAAAGATTCGCCTTTCTTCTGTAGCCAAGTAAATTCTACCCATGTACGATACGATGTCGCGCTTACATTTTTCCCCGAGTAAGACATAAAATGTCCGGGTGAGTTTTCATCGCAGCGCAATAATGGTAAAATTATCAATGTGCAGCGAAACGCAAAGCATTTATGATATAAATACAACGGGCTGTTCGTTAATTCTCCGGTGTGATTATTGGGAAGAGTTGCTTAAAATGTCATCCAATACATTACACTATTACCTTTGTTTAAATAAGTGTCACGGAATATGGCGCACTACAGTCACGTGATTTGCGCTTGTTATCAAAGCATGACTCGCAACGAACTTTACTGAGAGGTTATATGTGTCCTAACGAACAGCCCATGGTATTTCTACCATAAATGCCTTGCGTTTTGCTGCAAACTGACGATTTTACATTTATCGAGCATGCACAGAAACGTCAATCGGACAGTTTATAACGCCCAGAAATATGTAAACGCTATAATGCTTTATTTCCTCGAGTGTGTGAGTGCGTGCGTGCGTGCGTGCGTGCGTGCGTGCGTGCGTGCGCGCATATATTTAAGATTCTAAACATACAACTTTGCCCTGCGTTTTTGTCAATTTGGACACAATAGAACATTCATCAGGTGTGTTCTTTATAAACATAATATGGTTATAATACAATAAAATAATAATATATATGTTCACATGTGAAATCCTCGCAGGCCTGGAGGCACGGCTAATTACACAAGTTCAGTAACCTCTGGCAGACATTCTTACAAAACTCGGACAATAACTTAAAAACTGGTGCCGGTAAATTCTGATGACCTTCATTTTAGTCACATCAGGTCGTTATTATTATGTGTGATGTTTGGGAAGTAGCCGTTATTATTTGAAAATACAATCCCGCACATCCTCTCGTGACGACTTTGATGTTACTAGTTCGTTAGGCGGGTGTCTGCATTGTTCTCAAATGCTTTATCTATAGAATGCATAGGATACTTACCAAGCTTACTGTAAGTTGACATGGCTGGCGAGGGTAGTTGACGTTACTCATTTAAATTGTAATTGTCGCTTAGACGCGAACTACTTAAGTGTATAGATAACTGTTTCTCTGTATTCCTACACTACAGTGACAGCTACAGAGAGTGGAGGGAGATAGAGAACGTCATAGTTGAAACGTGTTGTCTTTAACTTGACCTATGGGTAACAGGATTGTCTGACTCATCTCATATTCATACGTATCTGATTCGACACCAGAGATACTGAACAAACCAATTTATTGTGATTACATGTGAGAGAGGAATAACAGTGCTCGACCTCCAGTCTCGTCATCTCCCAAGTCCACCTCTCCTAACTGCATATATCATTCTATGCATTTGCATTGGCATAACATCACATCCCTCTTCTTTTACAAAAGAAAGGCAAAATAACTAATTTACTAAAGTCCGTATATAGGAGGAATCAGAACATTATTCTAAACTATAACCCATAATGTTCGTGTAACAAGAACAGACTACACAACTTTGATGAACACAATTACAGGTCCAAAAGTTGTGGGCGTTTCACTCGTCATCCGGAGCTGATGTATTGTTCCGGTTGTGGGAGCTGGAAACGACTTCTTCTGGGATAACGGATCGTTACACTTACACGGGCGTGGTACGACTTGCACTTCTGACGACTGAACTGATGAATGATGCGCTTAGCCCCTGATGAAGGCGGGTACAGTAACTGAACCGATGTTGAAGACAATACACAACTCTTAACAAATATAAGCTTTTACTTGTTTTAACTCTTAGATACAACACATATACAATATATAGTATTTATCTTGGCTTATTATTAAAAGTCTGTGACTATTGCATAGGTTATTTTAAAGCATACAATGAATGCGTTGCACAATCAAACGTATGCTATGTATGATATTGTATATTAACCGTTCAAGTCATCCGCCTTTTCAGCATGTTTCACGCAGTAAAAATACTGTGTATGTTTCTACTTACTCGTAGCGTGTTCTATTTACCTATGATATATTGTGACTTAACATGCACTGTATGTCAACTGATTGGATCGTCACACAGGCTACACAACATTTTGGATCACCTGACCCCGGTGATAGAATTTAGATTGATATAATTAATAATTATTAGTGCTTCCACTTGCATTTATGCCTAGCTACGCCCCTGCTTATATACCATTCCTGTATCGTTTAACTGATTTAGTGATCGGTATAAAGAAGCCCCATTATCATATCCGTTTAACGAGGCAGGCAAAACTTGATTTAGAAGTGTGGCTTGAATGTTTTGGAATATTTTAACGGGAAATCCTTCTTCTTTGATGAAAACTTTATAACAGGTGATTATCTTCAGCTGTACACCTATGACTATGTTGCAGAGGGGCTCTGTGTCAACCATCCGTAAATTATACATTAAAAGCTAATTTAAAATAGTGCGTTTTGAGACGTGCTTTGAAAGAGTCTATTGATGTGATCAGCCGCAGTTCCTTCGGCAAACCATACCATAGAAATGGTCCGGCTCGAGAAAAGCATCGGCGGTAACAGCGCACAAAGTTGTATGGACCTTGTGCACTATGACGTCATTATCTGGGGGGAAGCCCTTCCGGCGCAATGCATTGTGAATTTTGTACTCGTCAACAATTTGTTTGTACCGCCATTGTCCCGAGTTTTTTGGGTGTCTCACAAGATCTGGCTGTATCATAACCTGGACATATAACAAGAAAAAGCAGTGAAACAATCTTTACGGCATATAATCAAAGTGTGTGAATCCGTCACAAAAGAGCGTCGCAAATTATTGTATTACTAGTTATGCCTATTGATAGGTCACAAATCCGTGTAATTTAAATATTATCGAAGGGTTGCTTACATGTGGCGCAGATAAGACGCACCGGCTTTGACAGTGGCGTCTATTTAACGATTTAGAATTCGTATTATTTTGTAGATACTTCACGCAAAGCAGCTATTGTAACTTTTTGCTTTAAGATAATCTACGGAATATATCTGCTACAGACATAGCACCCAAGCCTTATAATTAAAATGTTGAAAATATTTCAGATAGGCCTACGGGTATGAGTGTCCTACTACATACTATTAGCATCACTCAGGAATAATGGACATTTTAGTATAATGTGAGGGACGTAAAATATGAAAAACTAGACATACCAGAGGTGCAGGACAATATTCCAGATGATCTTCGTAGGAGTGTGTGCTACAAATCACAGTCAAAAGCAACTTATAAGCTAACTAATGAAACTGTCTATTATAAAAGAAAAATACAATTTTCTGTTTATCTGTGTGTTTGAGAACTGCTTTCTCCAACAATTGCGCATACATGGGGTTTCAAGGGGGGTTATAACTTTAAAACGTTTTAGGCATAACTGTAAGTTTGGCAACATAACAATCACATTACACTTACTGGTCTTTATAAACACCTATCTAATGACGTTGTGCAATTAGTCCTCATACAATTTTAATAACGGGTGGATACTAATAGAGTGAATCTTACCTTTCATGTTACAGTTACTTACACTTACAAAACGTGTACATATGTGGCGATAACTGTATGTTTCAGGGTGAAATGTCTCATGTCAAATGTCGGTTCAGTGAAGGGATTGTGAGTTGAACAGATGGCATATGCCATGTGCTGGTATGTATATTGTATACCAATGACACAATTGTCCTTTTTGGAACATTCAAATCACAGTAGCCTGGAGTTGGGTGGATATTTTGTTAATGCTCCTTTACGGCTGTCACCCACAACTCTAAAACAGTAGGTACCAACTGACCTGCAAATGGCCTAATAAATGAATGTTTGTAAAATACGTAGTGTGTGCGTGTGTGTCATTATAACCTTATTGCATGTATTGTATACTTATATTTTATATCAATGATTCAGCATATAAAATATCTTTAAAAACACACACTTTCAAACATGTCACACTACAATTTCACTAAACTTTTTATTTTTATTTACGATTATCACATCAGCTGTAATAACACATGTTGATGCTACAATATATACTTGCATGTCCATGTTGCATTACGGTACCGTCAGAATGCATTAAAAATGCAATGTATATGTGTATTTGCCTCCGGAAACCAGAATGTGATATTGTACTACTTGCCGACATTCAGTTAACTTTGCCATTACAATACCTACATATACAATGATGCAGCCACATGTAGATGTTTCATACACAAAACTGCGAACTAAACAAACTATCTATAAGTGGGGCATATGTCATGTATTTTCCATGTTAATGATATTTTGTCAGAGCTAAGATTTGCGGCTACTATTATTATGCTTCTCTGTTGAGACTTGATATGTGCATATGGCTGCCTTTTTTCCAATTCAACTGATATGTGTGTCTGTAAAATACATGTCATAAGAATAGTCCTTTTTTCCGTCGATACCAACTTGTATATATCCTATGATTCACTGTGTGCTATTTTCTACGCCTTCTGTACTCTACAATGAGAAATGACATTGCTTAATTACAATGACTAGGACTTTGGTTGAAAAACACCTAAACAGCCAACATAATAGAAAACAACGCAATACCACGAAGAGGGGGCACTTAATTAATAATAATAAGTTTACGTATTCAGCAGTACAGTAAGTTGTCGTGTTATGTGTGTTAGCATAACAGCAACACATCATACAAGTCTTAACATTAGCAACATTCGCCTATATGTATTGCTCTGCGGTGACAATAACATCAACATATTTTATATTAGTAAATCATCAGCTGCAGTTAGGACTCGACACTTGGGCTGACGCGTCTAGGTGGCTACCAAGGCACACGCCAATATCGAAACATTATCGCCTCAGTTTTTGTCGTTGAGCAGGAGTTTGTTATTCGTCAACCACTGTCTCAACTCGCGCGCACATTCGTCGATACGCTGGAGTGCATCTCTGTGTTGGGATGGTTGACACTCAACATAAAGTTGAGTGTAGTCTGTGTATATAACGTAATTAACGTTGTTGCGTTTGAAAGACATAATATTTAAATTTCATTAGTAATTGATTTCATCTCCAAAATATCTTCAATTAATCTTTACGCATTAATTGCAGGATAGCTGAAAGTCTCGTGAAGTCTTTAATTAAACATATCTATAATAAATTACAAAGTGCTTTGAACAGTCCCAATTTCTAGATACTGCACTATATAAGAACTTACCTTTTAGTATACAATTCCATACATGGGCCTATAAATGATAACTTGATGTAGAAATATGATAATTTATGTTCTTATTATAGTGTACCTTTTAGTACAACATTTCCATACATGGGCCTATCAATGACAACTTGATGTTGTGATATGATAATTAATATTCTTATTATAATGTATCTTAGTCATATGGGTTTATTACAACAGTATTTCATGGTACAATTATAATCGATATATGTTTATATATATATATATATATATATATCAATATATATATATATATATATATATATATATATATATATATTATATATATATATATATAGAGATATAGATAGTATAGTAGATAGTAGATAGATAGATGATAGATAGTATATAGATATAGATAGATAGATAGATAGATAGATAGGATAGAAGATAAATGATAGATAGATAGATAGATAGATATATAGATAGATAGATAGATAATAGATATAGTAGAGATAGATAGATAGATAGATAGATAGAATAGATAATAGATAGATAATAGATAGATAGATATAGATAGATAGATGATAGATGATAGATAGATAGATAGATAGATAGATAGATAGATAGATAGATAGATAGATAGATAATAGATAGATAGATGATAATAGATAGATAGATAGATAGATAGATAGAAAAGATAGATAGATAGATAGATAGATAGATAGATAGATAGATAGATAGATAGATAGATAGATAGATAGATAGATAGATAGATAGATAGATAGATAGATAGATAGATAGATAGATAGATAGATAGATAGATAGATAGATAGATAGATAGATAGATAGATAGATAATAATAGTAGATAGATAGTAGATAGATAGATAGATAGATAGATAGATAGATAGATAGATAGATAGATAGATAGATAGATATTCCTCATATCGCGACTTTGTCCTGGTGGAAAGGTTTGCGAGTTCCAATAGTCCCCACGGCTAAGGCGTCCGGAGTCTCGTACTCCTGGTAGGGCCTCCCATGGCGCACAGGTCTCAGGTGAGAAGCCCGACTAACAGCGTTCCAGCCACAATGACAGAACAGGCGGAAGAGGACACAAACAGTGTTCCAAACGGCTGCGAAGGCCGATGTTAGCTGCAACATGAGGACAGCCCGCGGTCGTCGTGGCTCACCATGTCAATGGGTTATGGATGTCCTCCTGTGAAGTCCGTCGGATGCCGATGGAGCATCGACATCCTCACGCTAAAAGACAACAAGCGCAGAGCAGTCCTCTTCAGGATCCCCTCTTCTCTCCTCAAACGAGGAAGTGCCAAACCTAGGCTGTCCCATCCTATCCTGACCGGAAAACCGCATCCGGCGGGATCACCACAATGCGGTCGAGCCAAACGAAATTATCGAACTTTGAAAGTTGCAACATTGGAATGTTGAGGATATCAAGGATCCTGTCTACTCCCAACTCGATCAAGTCCTAACCACTATCCCCAGGGAAAACAATCTGATTTTACTGGTGTACTGTAATGCAAGTGCAGGTTGCGAGCACTTGAATCAAAACCTGAAAGGTTGTGACAGAAGACACCATTCTGTCCATCCTGTCCATTCCGCAGCATCCGGAAAGACCATCGCTAGATATCCTGCCAACCCCGGATGAGGTCCAACGTGTACAAAGAAAACGAAAAACCATAAAGCTTGCTGCCCAGACGGTATCCCTGCGGAAATGTTCAAGTTTGATGGCAAGAATCTAGCAAGCAATCTATATGAACTCAGACGTAAAATCAAGACAAGCAAATCGCTTCAGATCTCAGAAATGCCAATATCATTACCATCTACAGAAAAGGATCAAAATCAGACTGTGAGAACTAACGAGGCATTGCACTTCTTTCCATAGCTGGGAAAATACTCGCTCGTGTTCTTCTTAACTGCTTGCTCTAGTTGACAGAAGACATACTACCTGAAAGCCAGTGTGGCTTCAGGACATTTCAAAGAAACACGGACATACTTTTTGTGACACGATAAATTCAGGAGAAAAATCGGGAACAAAAACAAACAAAAACTGTACGTGGCTTTCGTTGACTTGACTAAGGCTTTCGATTCCATCAAACGTAAGCTCTCTGGAAAGTTCCTTCTAGCTTTGGTTGCCCTGCCAACTTCATCACAACCCTGAGACTTCTCCACGACAAGATGACAGCAAACTGACCTCATCAACGGGTCTGAAACAAAGCCTTTCGCCATCTGTACAGGGGGAAGCATGGATGCGTTATCGCCCCGACTCTTTTATATCTACCTATGTGCCATATTCTTTCTTGTCCGTGACTGTCTTCTGCGTGAAGTTGAAATTGACTACCGGCTCGATTGGAGACTTTTCAATCCGAGTTGTCTCAATGCCAAGACAAATATGACGACTGCCGTTATAGACCTTCAGTATGATGATGACTGTGCCATTATTGCCGACACAGCACAACAGCTTCAAACAAGCCTTGACATCCTTACAGAATCATATCAAATTCTAGAATTCTATATCAACATAAGATAAACCAATATAATATACCAACACCCTCCAGGCAGCATTAGAGAACCTTATGACATTAACATATCTGCAACAACCCTAGAAGTTGCTTCCCGTACTCAGGGAGTCATCTATCCCAGAAGGCCACAATTAAAGCAGAAATTCAACACCGTATACGGCAGCACATCCTTAAGGAAACTGCGCAACCGAGTCTTCGATAACCACAACCTCAGGAAATATACTAAAGTGATGGTCTACAAAGCCGTTTGGCGTATTACCACTCTACTATACGGGAGCGAAGCGTGGGTTACACATCGATGTAATATGGATACCCTGGATAGATTCCACCAACATTGCCTCAGAAAGATACTTAGTATCCGATGAGAAGATGGCCGCACCAATGCCAATATCCTCCTGGAGGCCAACACATGGTAATGCAGAGCCAACTCCCTTGGGCTGGCCATCTCAGGATACATGACCAACTATTGGAAGATGTCATCCTGTGTGTGTGTGTGTGTGTGTGTGTGTGTGTGTGTGTGTGTGTGTGTGTGTGGTGTGCGTGTGTGGTGCGTGTGTGCGTGTGTGTGCGTGCGCGTGTGTGTATAAGGCCTACTGTCATGTTTTGTTTATCCGGTCTTCAGTAACTTAGTTGTTTCCCGACACGATCCGCATGTTTTGCAAATCTTGAATACCATATTTTAAGGTGTTTCTTGACCGAAAACCTTGAAAACTAATGTTAAGCGGATAAATGAGACATGACTGTATATTGAGTGTGTATTAAATGTTAGGTTAGTCAACTATCTTGGGGATGCTAAATAACCTTTAGCCGAAATTATAATATGATCAAAACATACAGTTTATTCATGTAATTCTTTAACTAATGTATTTGGTGACGATCCATAGTAATGTTACCTACCAAAGAAAGAAAATATCTAAACATAATGCTACATTATTATACATAAACTATTGAAGTATTTAAAACAAGGGCATCATATGCATGTACATGTAGACTGTCGTTTCAGCAACGGGTTGCATACAGCAACCAAAAATAGATTTATCTTGTAAAAAAGCATTGCTTTCCCGCTCAGCACTCAGTACAAACGTCCATGTGCCCTACAAAAATGGCAGTCTCATTTCCACTGTCCGGGTCGACGCCTAACCTCTAAAACACCAACTAGCTATGACCAATCACTGTCCGCCAAACGGTACCACGGATTTACGCAAATACCATTATCTCTGTCGGGAGGCAGAACAATAATGGGAGAAGGGCGGGTAAAGTGGACCCATGGCCAAAGTCGGCCCCCGCCGTCACAACATATCAGGTATGGGATGCAGCTAAGGCATCGATACTAGTATGTACATACCCGTCAGGGTATACAACGTGGTAAGTGTTTGTTTTGTGCGAATTCAAAACAGTGAGCAGCAAATTTGTTGGTTTGGTACTTTTCTTAAAATAATTAATTGATACAATCACCATATTTCCATAAATTGTTAGGGAACATAACTGTAAATGCGATCCGTGGAGCAATACTTCATAGTTAATTGAGTAAGCTATTTCAGTTTGACGTGACTAAACGCATTATTCCCAAAATGGTTTATGTGTGAGATTTGCGGCGACATTTAAGTGGCATCGCGTAGAATTGCCCACCTTGGCCTCCACATTTTGCAAACTAATAAAATGGGTCTCTTTTTAAAGCACGTCGTGCCGTATTATATTTATTAAGACAGAGTAACAAGACTGTGCATGTACTTAGTCAAGATTCATAGGTAAGTAGTGTAGCAAAAATATATTTGTTGTACATAAATGTCAAATGAAGGTCAATTGGCGCTTAAGGGGCCCACTTTACCTGCCCATCCCCTGCTTTTAAATGCAATATTAAAAGTATCACATTGTGTATGCCGCAACATTAGTAGAAACCAAATAAAAAATGCTTACCAGTGTTCAAATAAAACAGTCGATAAATAATAAAAAGACCAAATTAAACCTAATTATTTACTTTGTGCAATTAAACGATGATCACAATGCACGTATACATGAACAAATGCATATTCATATTCTTGTTATATTCATGCGGGAAAATTCTATTGCTAGTGATCGGTACATTTCTGAGGCTCTTTCAAATGGTAAATTTATCGAACGACGAACTTTTTTAGAACATTTTAGTCAGTACGTTTTATAAACGTCCCGTGTAGTAGTGTGTCTCCAATCTACTATATATTACAAGCAGATTACAAGCTACCATTGTTGTGCGAACGAAACCTTTACTTGCTCGTCTACGCAGTTCGGCAAGTCCCCAACTATCGCTCACGTAAACATTGCTCGTCACGAACAATGGCGACGCAGTCGGACGAACCGACCCAACCTACACCGTCTGCAAACACTGAGAACTTTTAGATCACAGAAGCCGATCAATTTGTTGTCAACGAACTACTTACGTTTGTGTCAGACAAAATCAACACTCTTCCTTATGACATGATCGTCAAGCTACTTGTAGATTTTTATTCTGACGATGACATTGCATCCGCCAAGAACATTATGTTCCAGACGGCGTTTAATGATCGTGACGCCCAGCGGTTTGTCAAGCGAAAGGGCAAAGATAGGAGTCTCAACAACATACAAGATATTTTGAACATTTTCGTTGAGATGCCTCCCCAGTCCGTGCCTTGTTATGTAGCCAAGGAATTGTCTCGCCTTCCGCCGTTATTAATGAACTGTTTCGATGTGTCATCGCTGGTGAAAGAAAATAGCATGCAACATATTATCAAAATTAAGATTTCTTTAATCTTACGACATTGTGATGATTTCCCCTTTTAAAGCCTTGTTGAGTCGACTGATAAGCGGGTATTTGCCAGCATTACAGAACGTTCCGGAAAAGTCGTCCCCGGCTAGATCCATGACCATCCAACCACCAAGTTTCATTTTCATCAGCCACTTCACCTGTTGATTCATATGAACATATTTCTTAAACAAATCGTGCTTTTCTGCAGCCAGCATATAACTAATTGATATTGTAACATATTAAATTTGCACATTTGCACAATTAAGAAAAGTATGCCACCAATTGACAAAAACACACTATTAACATAGAATCTAGATCGCCATTGTGATATCACGCATGATATAACTACACTTTCCTAATTCACCAAACTATGGATTCACTTTGGGCGTCATGCCACCGAATTACGCTGTACAGATCATATGTTGTATGCATGGCATGGTTAGTGTTCGGTACTGTTTAGAGTAACTGGCATGAACCTTCCTATTCGCAAAGCATGACGTGTTTTAAGATGTGTGTATATGTGCGTGTGTGTGTGTGTGTGTGTGTGTGTGTGTGTGTGTGTGTGTGTGTGTGTGTGTGCGTGTGTGCATGCGTGCGTGCATGCGTGCGTGTGTGCCTGTGCCTCTGTGTGTAGACGTCTATGTGTGTTTGTTTCTGTGTACGCATGTGCGTACGTGTGCTAATAATAAAATAAGTGTTAGTTCACGTTTACAAGCAAATGTTTCAAGAACGATGACAGTATACTCAGGGTATGATAATGTAATTTAGATGTGTAACTGCAGACGGCAAACGATGCACATGAAGAAATACAAACTGTGGGATACAGTATTACAACGAAAGTCACACACACATGTAACATAATACATGCGATAAGAAAATAAATTTAAGTGATCATAATTATTATGACAAGTTGCACTAACTTGAAACTGACCTTTAGTTGTAAGCTGTATTCATTATCGTAGCTAACCCACATGTCTCCCTTGTATGCGTATGGTGCTTTGAGTTCTTTATGCCATTTCACGTTTTGTTCATTTCCTTTTATTAAATCCTCGCAAATCTGCAACAATCATCAACAAGACATACTCGCGCACACGCGCACACACAAATACAACTACATAAACACATATGTGGTGGCATCATATTTACATTATGATTTTCGTGATCTTCATTCATGAGATGTCAGATACTATTTACAATGGTAGTTCTACAATAACAACAACTTCTATTAATATTACTGCTATTACTACTACTACTTCTTCTTCTACAGCAACTAGTACTGCTACTACTACTACTTCTATTACAATAATAATAATAACAGTGAGGTTAACTTCCACCAGTCTGAGGAAGCAAAGTTTAGAAAACGATCAAGACAAAAGGGTTAAAGTCGATAAGCAATTAACATTCCACTATGAATAACTAAAAAAGATACATGAAGATTGTGTCTTTTAAAATTCACATCAAATGTCATAATTACAAAAGCCAATTTGTTTGCTGTAATATTAGCGAACTTACCTCATAATAAGCGAGGAAACCTGACACTCGAGTGTAAGTACCGCGACCGGGCCTTCCTCTCTTAGGTGCACCAACACCATGGTTTGCTTGATTAGCCAGTCTGAACGACCGCCCATAAGTGGACATGCCAATCACCAATTTCCTCCTAGGGCACCCTTCCTTGATCCAGTAGTTAGCAGCCCAGGCCTGTCAGTATTAATATATATATATATATATATATATATATATATATATATATATATATATATATATATATATATATATATATATATACACATATACATATGTAAAATATGCACACGCCTTATGTGCGTCTATGGACATCTTCAGCGTATGACCCGTCGAATCTACCACTTAGACCCAATAATAGCAGGGGGTGACGCCCGAGAAGTCAGCCAAAGATTCAGTAGCCCACGACATGCCAGTATTGATTTCACAACCGTCACCCATATGTGCTTCAATCGCTCCAGTTAGAGAACATATTAACACGTTAACTTCATTATGCTGTATAACACAGTCACACCATCTTCACATATCTTCAACATTTATCCAACTCCGATTGCTGGTTTTGAATTACAGGTTGACTTGGTCAGCAACAGCAACGCGCGAGCCACACATAATATTCATAATTCATTAAACGGCGACCATCTATCAATCATATTACGGACTAAATATTATCTTCCTAATAAAAGTAGCATCCACAGTTATGAAAGTTAGCAAACTGTTTCAAGAAATTTGTTTCCTTAGCAGCTGCCATACACGATAGAGAGTGAAAGAGAGAGAGAGATGGGAGAGAGAGGGGAGAGAGAGGGGAGAGAGAGTGAAGAGAGAGGGGAGAGAGAGAGAGAGGAGAGAGAGAGAGAGGGAGGGAGGACTTACAACATTGCGCTCTCTGTCTTCCTTGGATTCACCACGGCGTGGAAGAAGTGGTGCATTAATTCCAGTCAAGTCTTCCCAGGTGCCGTGAAAGTCGTATGTCAGCAAGTTGACGAAGTCTAAAAGTCTGTTGACCAATATCAGTATCCGGTGTGTATATGTACAACATATCGAAGTCCAAAAATTGTAAGATTGCAGTATGCAAAGATCCATAAAATCTTCGCTTATAATTAAATATATGATATACTATTGACAGGAGAGTTTCTGCTTTGTATTAGTCCGTTTTTTATGTAGTGACATGCAAAATGCCAAGTTTAATATGTATGCATTTATATGACATTCAGCTACATAAACACCTTAAACATTTTGATCAGGTGATATTAATAGAAAAATGTTAAATTATATCAGTCAACATAAGCGAATAAAACGATCTTCGAAAATTGAGATATTGTCATAAATCTATCTAAATATTTGTTTTTACAGGGGGAATTTTAATCATCAATGGAGCCATAACAAAATTACAGAATCAAAATAATTGTGCTCAATAGGCTGTTACAACTAGACTGCCATCCAAAATTCGGCAAAATGATGATCTTTGGAAAAATACAAATTACAGTTGTCAAAACTTTCAAGAAGTAGGGATCTGCTCGTATCTTGATAAAAGAACATGCACACCAGGTAGATATACCTTTTGATGCAAAAAGTGCAATTTTTCTGCCTAATACAAAGATTCGGCCTTACCGAGCAAAAAAGGTATTAAGCTTCTTCATGTCAACACTAGTTTCCATTGTAACAAAGAAACTTCCCTCCATTTACCCGGTGACAGATGCGATATTTTGACGGATGGAATATTGTAATCGCTTGCTACTTATTAACAGCCACTCACCAAATACTGGTTTTATTTCTATGAAGCACAATTGGATAACGATGTGTACGGCATATTTTCCAGATTTGTCCTCCTCTTACTTTCCCGGGAAAAGGAGGCGTGATAGAGAAGGCATAAGAGGACTGAGGCTTTTTGATAGTTTTCAACAAATGTTGTATGAAGGAAGGAACGTTTTATTTCAACAATGTTACAATTATAACCCTTGCTAAATTGCTGTTTTAGAATAAGTCAATTCAAGGTGGTTTGCTAAGTTGAAGAAAATGGTGTGATGTTATTTTACCAAAGTACCTTTTTATAAGAAATGTGATAAACCAGCCCCTAAAACTATTGTCTCTTTAAGACAACACCTTGAGATAGCTGTGGGTGGGAGAAGACAGTTACATTTTCAGCCAAATATTAGTGTATATATTTAATAATATATAATATAATATTTAATAAAAACAAATAGGCGATCCCAGAACATATTGGAAGTTTTATTTTTAGCGTCCACATTGTTGTTGTCAAATTACTCACTAAACTACTGAACATTAGATATATTTTCCATTCACTGTACAACCCCGAAGTTTAGAAAATGAAAGTGTTCCTTTTTTGTGTATTCATGAATAATATATTTAATCACAAAACAATACATGCTACATTGTAAACCTGTATCAAGTACATATTATTTCTAGTAACCCTATTTTGCTCAATTATACTAGTGGGTGAGATAAATGACACTGGCTACGTTGGACGAAACACATCAGTGACATTGTGACTTTGACGTAAAATGTCAACGAATTGATGAACTCGAAATATAGTTGTTGACAGAAGCCAGTGTATATTCACAGCACATTTAATCAGAAAACAATTAAATGATGCTAAATGTAAAATGTATTTCGAGTATGCACAATTCGTGGTACCATTGCTATGCGAAATTGTATTAGTGGAGGACAGTAAATGGTTTGATTAAACCGCCTATGCTGCAATAACGACGTAAATTACATTTTGACATACACATTGCACCTTCCACGAGAAGTGACATGAATGTTTTTATCAAAGGTAAGTATATAGTCCTCACCTACATATTCGTCTAATTTCGTAACCAGCATCAATGTCGTGTTTGCCAGGGGGAACAGCTGCTGTTAATAGAAGGCGGGGTTTTCTAGTCAAACGCGCTTCTACAGCAAAGGCTTCCTTCAGTATCTACAAATAATATACATAACCATAACACACCCAGTGTATAAAATCTACGCGGACATGCAGCAGGGCAAATGATGACGTTGATATCAAAGCGATATAAATTATACATTGGTAGCGGAATGTGGTCAATATTTGAGGGAGAGGTTCAACAATTTAAGTTTGAGTGTGTGCTGCGTACTAGCATACGAACACATATGTGTATATGTTGAAACCTCACTACCAAAATTACCATAGGAACTAGAAAAAGTATACTGACTACTAATGTAAAGTTATCAGCAGGACTAATCAATAAACGTTACGTTATATAAAAACAAGTGTGGATACTGTTGTAGTACTAGCTTAATATTGTACGTACACGGTAAATGCCATACTAACCATCACAAGCGTTGCATATTTATACTTGTCTTTTCTAGGACTCCCACGAGATCCAGGGTATTGAAAGTGTAGATCGAGTCCGTCAAAACCATTGTTTCTAAGAAATGTGATACTTGTTTTCGCGAACTTCCTCATACGCATTCTGTTCTGCAATATGACTCGTATTTGCTTTGTACCAAGATTCCAGCCGCCTACTGAGAGCAGCGTCTTTAGTCCTGTGTATCTATGTTTAATAGCCTTCATTCTTTCATACCTAAACATAGGAATCACCTTGTACAGCTGTCACAACTATTATGGATAGCTGAATATAATGTATGTTTATTTGCGTGCACGAATCATTTTATGATCTATGTAAATGCAGCAAACCAAGATCAGCTTTCTGGAAAGTTGTTTAGATATGGGTTAGATGTTGCTCAGTTATCTTTCAGAAGCGAAGAGTTGGTAATACACCAAGTTCATGTTCGTAGGTGTTCGTGACCTTTTTTACAGACTTTAGTGAGTTGCTAGAAGGTCAATGTGTGGATCCATCAACGTTTGTCTGGGTGACTGTTGTAATAGTTTTCTTTATTCAAACTGTAAGTCGAAACAAATTTAAATTGGTTTATACAAATTTCACCATATCTCAAATGAGAGTTGAGATGAGTTGATTCTAAACATCACAATATATCAAGTTTATACATTTATGCCCATTCTATAATCCAATATATATAATCACAACCTACATGCCCTTCATCCAACGCGTTGATTTGTCATTCCACTCAAAAGGCGCGAGTGAATTGCCCTCCAGCTTGGCATACGCATAAATGACGTGAGTGCACAGACTGCCGTCAATGTTTTCCGGAACAAACTTTCCTTTTCCATGCCTGTACTGTGCCCAGTTAGTGTAATAACATACACGTTTGTAATTATCTATAAAATACCATAACAGATAAACACAACTTTTTACACATACGCACACACATACGCACACACACACGCACGCACGCACGCACGCACCACCACACACACACACACACACAACACACACACACACACACAAACAAACAAACACACACACTCACACAAATTCAATTTCAGATGCATGAGCAATGTTTTCGTTAGTGTGTGTGGGGGCATGTATGAATATTATATTATGTTATATTGTTTGTATACATTCTTGAAGTGATCTAGCGGTTTAATCACGAAAAACCTTGGCGGAAAAAGTCGCTCAATGTACATTTCAGTATGAGCTACTGTTGACTGGACTAAATCAAATAAAAACCGGCAGAAAGAAATGGGAAAACAACTGAGGTATTTTTCCAAAGACAGTCAAGACCTATAAAATCACCATGCATGCATGCGTGCGTGCGTGCGTGCGTGCGTGCGTGCTACGTGCTGCGTACATACGTACATACGTACGTACGTACGTACGTACGTACGTACATACATACATACATACATACATACATACAAATACATACATACATAGCATGCATGCATACATACATACATACATACATACATACATACATACATACATACATACATACATACATGACACACATCACACACACATAACAACACACACACACACACACACACACACACACACACACACACACACACACACACACACACACACACACACACACACATACATACATACATACATACATACATACATAAATATGATATCTGGTATAAACAGTTTTAAATAAAGACATTGCAGTACCCATCGTAAGTGGAGAACTGACTGTTGTGTTGAAGCTAGGGTGTATCTTCATAGCGTGTGTTGGGTGAATATATGTTGTATTGTGTTTGGGGGTGGAAGACATCAGTGTGGTTGATTGTGTTTTTACGTACAAGCATAACAACTAATGTTTGAGCGCATGTTTGTTTTTTGTAATTTTGAATGAAATCGTACTTAGCATGCTTTATAACACCATGTAATCTTTGTGAATAAAGTGTAATACATTGCTTTGCAAATACACGATATCTACCGTAAACATATATTTGTGGTGGTTACTTATATTGTGAAAATTAATCAAGGTTGTGATTGCTATCTGTCACTGTTGTCGATAAGTGGGTAGTTTATTATGTATAAATATAGTATGCAATTGTAATTCCTGAATGGGTGACATATCGTTCACTTTTATTAAGTTTAGTTTTGTAAACAATGGGTCATTTACTTATTATGTGCATTACAATGACTCAAAGATTAATCAGTGTGATCTTTTTCTGAAGTTGGTTAATTTTGTGAGAGTGGATACCCAAGTCAGTAAACAATAATTTACGTGTGGTATTAATAATGTGTTATTGCATTATTTAAATTAGCATTGGTTGAATTGAGTTAAGTCTATTGAGAATACAAATAATTAATCATAAGAAATTAAAATTGTCAACCGTCATTACTGCTAAACTGTTTATTACAGAAACATATATTTAAAATATTTATGGCATATGGAAAACCATATGTTTGGATTTAGCCGCATTAAAGGAATATTTAGTTCTAGTTATTCAATAATTTGGTGGAGTTCCTCATTTATTTGTGCTTCAGCATCATCATTGTGTGTAATTGTGAAGTTGCTGATTCTATTTAACAAAATGGTGTCGTCGGCATAACATAAGATATTGAACTCTGGACTAGCTAGTGAAGAAGCGTGATTGTATTTCAACTCTCAGACCTTTCTGACGATGATATTTAAATTCCTTCTGTGGTGGTGAAATCAGGATTTGTCAATGCACACGTTAATAAGTGATGTAATGTTGAGAAATTACTGGTGCATATTGTACTGGAACTTTAAACAAATTCAAATTATATTGAAGAACCTCACTAATATGTGTGGAATATTTGCGTTGAATTATCAATGACACTGCAAGGTGACTTACCTGCTACACATCCTATTGCAAGCAGCAGGGATACTGTGTAGAAGTAAGTCGCCATCCTTCCTAAGGGTTTCGTAGCCCAATCAGAACCACTGGTCAAGAATAAATACACAGCAATTAGTGCTGGCAAAGTATTTGGGAGTTTAACACCTGTGAAAATATACATAATGATGGAAGAATTTTCAACAATTTGAATGGAATAGTTGGAATTTGAATAATTGTGTAAAATATTTAGGTATTAAATGAGGCTCTACACCCTCAGAATGTTTTTATGTTTCCAACGGTGTTCGACAAGGTTATTGCGCCTGGTCCTAGTGGTATTCAGATTTTGTTGAACATTTGTGTAAAATGGTTTTAAATTTACATTGAGTATAACCTTATCAAGTCGTTATATATGGTATTCAAACCATGTGGCTTTTATCTGAAATGTTCAGATATCTATGTGAACAAAAACAAACTTGCTTATGTTGAAACATTATATGTTTTGGTGTTGTAATATGCAATGAGCTTAAAGATCATGAATATTCTTTGAGACCTCTAAATAATAAGTGTTATGCCTAGTCTAACAATATTATCAGAACATTGCAATACTGTTCCGTAGGTGTTAAACTCCCAACTCTGAGGAAACATTTACAAGGGCACATATTTAAAAGCTAAACTTGCCTACAACAATATGCATAGATGGATGCTGGGATACCACAATGGGACAATGCGAATAGCATATTTGTTAATAATGCAATTCATACATTAAAAGCATCGTCTTAGACTAAGTAACAATATAATAAATGCTATGTACACTATGTAAAAAGAATTTGAAATATTAAATGGCCCAATGTAAATACCTGTAATGTAATTTAAGTATTTGTGTAATATCTTAACTCTTCTTCTCTTCTCTTCTTCTCTCAGATACTGGACGGGCCCTTTCCAGGGCGTTTAAAGTCCAACGAGAATTTGTGAGGCCACTACAGGTTACCCATTTACCCCGTGTGGGATCTTTTACTTCCCCTAGCACAGACACCAGACAGAAGGGACCACCGGCTTTTAGTGTCTCTTCCGAAAGACACATGCAAATGGGGGGGGGGAAAGAAATTGCCTAAGTTTCGAAACGGCGGTAGGTGGGATTGAACCACCGTCCCCTCGACTGACAGTCCGGCCCTCTACAACACGACCACCGCTCCCCATATCATTAATATTTGTGTACTCATATGTTTAACTTATTTATTAAAACAAGTTAACTACTGCTTATTCTACACAGTTACATTATCTAACCTGATTTAATATTTATCCACTCATATTTAACTTATTTATTTTGTAAAGGCTATTCATATGTGTATATCAATTGTATACAGTAAAACTTGTCTTGGGCGACTGCCCCTTCAGCCCAGCAAAAGTGGTCGCTCAAGACAGGTGGTCGCTTATAACAGGTTGCACACAAAATCAGATCGGCAGAATGCTGAATGTATATACGCATGTGTGTATTCTATGAACCAGCAGGCAGGCAAGCATTATACCAGGCCACATTAGACAACGTACAAACGCATTGGGATACAAGTTAATAGTGTATTATATTCAACAGTGTTAATATCAGATTTACATTTCTGTCCACTGAAAATTCTTCGAGCACTTTTCACCTAAAAGCATCACTTTCTTAAAAAAGCCATATATAGTTGTCTGCTTAAAGCAATTTGCTTTACTGTATACTTCAGTTTCAAACAATTGTTCTGCCTGGCAAATTGCACGGTGAACTGGGGCTGATTCGTAAATAAGCGCCGCTCAGTGCCTGTAGATGTTCAGCTGCCTGCTGACATGTGAGCCGGTTGTGATAGCAGCGCCTCAATATCTTCTGCCTCATCCTCGCGCACTTTGATTTTTGATTATATTCAACAGTGTTAATATCAGATTTACATTTCTGTCCACTAAAAATTCTTCGAGCACTTTTCACCTAAAATCATCACTTTCTAAAACAAAACCATATATAGTTGTCTGCTTAAAACAATTTACTTTACTATATTGTTCAGTTTCAAACAATTGTTCTGCCTGACAAATGGAAGCAGTGAACTGGGGCTGATTCGTAAATAAGCGCCGCGCAGTGCCTGTAGATGTTCAGCTGCCTGCTGACATGTGAGCCGGTTGTGATGGCAGCGCCTCAATGTCGTCTGCCTCATCCTCGCGCACTTTGATATACTATTCAAATAAATCGACCAATCAGATAAATCGACGATGCAGGTAATGGGTGAACACGAAACCGACGACGAAGCAATTTCCGGTCGCTGTTAGTAAGTGAAAACAACGGTCGCGTGAACACATTGTATGGTCGCTGGTCGCGTTTGGCAGGTAGTCGTTCACGGCAGAAACGTTTACATCAGTAATGATCAGTGCCTAAGAAAGTGGTCGTTCAAGACGGGCGATCGCTCATGACACAGGTTTTATTGTGTGGGTTTAATTAAATTCGTATTTCAGTGACATGGGATTCAATACACTACAGGCGTCGCTTACAAAACAATACGAACTTTGGAATTTGCTAGTATGTTTTGTTGTCGTAAATGATTCTCTAAAAACGAATTATGTATTGTCAAGTAAACCTGCATACACAGGCCTGCCAGTTGAACACACGAATATAAGAAGAAACATTTGCAAAATAATCCTATTTTAAAAACCTGTAACACTTATGTAATTCAAAATGTTGCAAAGGAATAAATAAAAAGTTACATTTTGAAGAAATACTTATAAAATAGACATCATAAGGAGGCCTGACGAGGCGAAGTCGCGCGAACAAATTCCCGTGCCGCGAGTCGAAATAGCGGCGCGGTAGTCGTTATAATTACAAGATTACCATCTGAGAATAAACTACTGATGACAAGTGGACGTTGAAGCCTTCGGTTTATCAAGAGTCCAACCCAAATTATCTAAGTATATACCGTCATTCTTGAGGTATTTTTTACATTATTTTTAAACACGCCACGCCACGAGGACCATGACGTTATGTCTTTTGGGGAGCAATGAATATTTCGTGCAATGTAAATGTTTTCTTCCAAATATGATGTCTTTTATGACAAACATCTTTTGCATATTTGTCAATCAGAATGTTTGTTTACAGTCCAAATGGATCTGTTTTGACGCGGATAGTGTAGTGCTGCTATTGGCCTAGCCTTCGACTAATGAGTAGTGGTTATAGCACATACGCCGGCCCTGGCATGCCGGCTGCCCGGGTTCAATACCTGGTCACGGCAGGCATGGCAGATTTGGTGTTAAAACCTGGCTCTTAACTTTGAGGAGTGTGTATCTCTCGTGAATTGGTAAATCACATTATTGTCGGCCCCGTCTCAATTTAAGTCGTAAAAGAACCACTAAGTACAACAAGCACCATGTCCATGGGCATATGGCTGTACGGCATAGTCATACACAGAAATTAGAAAGGTCGGCGTGGCGAAAATGTTCTGAACAAGGCTGACTAGTTCAATGAGATCTCATATAACTATAACTCAACTAAGTTTTCGACTGGCGGCACATTAATTATTATCTTCACACTCAGTGGTTGACCACTAGTATATAACAAGTCGAAGATATAGGCCTAAGAGTAGGCTCCAACTGGCAGGCCGGTTTTATATCAATAAGTTGCGACGGCTTGGCTGACGGATTCACACACTTTATTATTTTTATTCCCTGGGATGAAGTTTTAATTAGCTCTGGTAAGAATGTAGCCTCGGTATGTGGCCAGTTTGGGATACATTCAATTTTCAAAGCACACAATATGTATTTGATTGAGAAATCAAACAAGTCAAGTAAATAACTACTTGTCTTAAATAATAACAAATCACGTGGTGAGATAGAATATTATGGAAATCTCACTACGCTTTGGCTTGCACTGAAAGGCAAAGTATGTTAGAGTGCACAACGACTGTTGTAGTAACTTACAAGGTAACTTAATATGTAAGCAAAAACTTTGGCTTTAAGCACGATGTCCGGTATATCTAAAGGAGTATATATATTATATATACCGATATATCATTAAAGAAAAATGTATTATAAAACATGAACAGCGGCTGGAAGTCGGATGAAGCAGAAACCGGGAAGGTGAGTAAACGGCTTATGAAAACGACCCATGTCATAATTACCTTTTTCGGTGTGTATGTGTTCGGAATGTCATTCAACATCATTTCCGGTAGACAGAAGTCAGATATTATATTTTTAAATTGTGTTTAATATCAATTTAATGCCGTCGAGTCGACATAAATAAGCCGATGTCACAGGACGTGAGCGATTAGCTCATCACATCCACATCAGGACCGCAAAGGTCAAAGCCCCCCAAAAAGACGATTTCGTGAGTGTGCATTGCGAAATCTAAATAAAGAAAACAATTATCAATATGTTAACAATTTAAAATTAAAACAAACAAGTCTGCATTATACATAATTCACATTAATGATGTAACCTTAGGTTTGGGAATATATCCGCAAATCGCGACACATCGTCTTTGCGGTCCTGGTGCTTCTGTGATACGCTAACCGGTCATGCCCTGTGACATCGATGGCTTATTTACGTCGACTCGACGGCATTAAATTGCTCTAAAAAACACAATTAAAACTTTAATATCTGACTTCTTTGTATCGAAAATGATGTAGAATGACATTCCGAGCATATATTCATCAAACAAGGTGGTAACATTATTTTGAAAAAGCCCTAATATTAATTTAATGTAGGTCAGTTAACTGGAAAATTTCCCTTAATTCATCCATTAGAGTTGAGAAAGGGAGACAACGTTTCAGAATAAAGACCGCCACCGCTCCCTGTTACCGATGTGCTTCTATTTTAATATAGTTTACTGGGAATACATACCGGTTAAGTGCCTTACTTTGAACACGACAGCGCACAAAATCCCAACTTGAACGTGGCGTTCCAAACGTAGACTGGGTCACGTGATAAATAAACACCACCAGGGCAATGAAGCAGACGCTATCAATACTATAATATGTATATAAGGTAAACGTCATATCACGTAGCAGTATGCATTGGATGATTCATATCCGACACCAATATTACATTAGTCCTTTGGTGGTTGATAATTGTTCAAGCAATTATTGTTAAAACGTATTAAACAACACGCGATAACATATAATGCATGCTCCTGGTGTTATGACAGACCAAAGAGTATACATATGAAGAATATCAACTATTAGATAGTAGCTGCGGGAACCAAACGCGCACAGATCACACTCAATCTCGGACGTCTCGTCATTTAGTATGGTATCTGGTTTAAAGCTGCTACCTCCACTCATTCACGTAACAATCGTTTGCTCCTAGCGATTACTAGTAATTTCACAAAAAGCGAAGGTATCAAATACTACGTAATGATTGCCTAATTAGTTTATGCATACATGGTACTTCTTTTTCTGAAATTAATAAAATACATATACGGAACCTAACTAATGAAATGGAGCTCTGAGCGGAATACGCTTTAGTCTTCACGCGAACGAGGCTTGGGGGGAAATTGACCTTCACCCTGTCGAGTTGTTTATGTTTAAGAAGAGCGAGTTTAGGCACAAACATGATTTTTATATGCCACCAACACGGCAAATTAAGCAGACAAAGACAGCATCGACGCATGATTGGGAAACAATATGGAACTATGCAGAGAACAGCATCACTTCGGAACAGTAACAGTGCCCTTTGCAAGCTACTGGCACCGTGGGCCGGAGTGCTATTGCCGTTGCGGCCGTAGTGTCTGTTCGCACAGATAGGTTAGTAATTGTGAATTGCTCAGCTATAATCCTATAATCACCTATATATATATATATATATATATATATATATATATATATATATATATATATATATATATATATATTTAGGCATATGAGATAAACGTCGTTGATATTACTGTTGTTTTTATTAAATTTATGTTATTGTTTACCTTCAACCTTGGCGCTTATTCAGCCAATGCCATGGTACGACAAAATACCAAGGTATGGCTATGCTATGACTTTGCCAGGCAGAGACTACGTGGCAAATACTTAGATGACTACGAAATGTCAGTAATTTATTATAATACTTAACTATGTAATTTGTATGTCACAAATGGTATGTAGCAGGTTAACTACGCCTAATTAGTCTACTAGTAGCTAGGCATAATGCAAATGCATAAGTGATCCGTAACAATTTACTTAGGCCTTCGTTATACTTATTCATAATGACAATTTTTAATAATGTCGCTGTCATAGGAGCCACCATAATTTCATGATCTAAAATAGTATGGTCCTTTGTATACAAGATGTCTAACTCAAATGTTTATTTAGTAAGAAGCTTTAAGTAAGAAAGTGTAATGTGGTGTGGAGATGGGCTAATGAACATTAACATATATTGTATTTATTAATTTAGTTGACATATATAACATTTAGATAGAGTACATATATCACAGTAGCTGTTTAGCAGACATGTTTTTATATAAATTATAAAGCCATGCAAGCTGTGAGTGTATATTTTGTTTTTAATTGCATCAGGGGTCTCATTTAGAATATGTGGGAGGCTGTGTCTGAGACATTTCATTGCAAATTCATGCCTAGCTCTAAAAGTATGTATATTATCTTTTGCACGAGTATTATAACTGTGTATATTAATACTTGGTATCATTTGCTAGTTTAGTAAATACGAAGGTAATTGTTTATGAATATATTTAAAATAAAATGTAATTCTTGTAACTTTAACATATCTTCTATTTTCAGTAGTTTAATATTTTTGAAAAATGGTTCTGTATGTGAATTATATGTATTTAAGGTTATTATTCGCATAAAAATGTTGGATGATTGTAATTCTATTTTTTTATCTCCTCAAATCATAATACAATAATTTATATGTGATAATATTATGATCTTATATAATAAAACTTTTATATATAATGGTAATACATATTTTAATCGGTTTAATTCGCCAATTGTTTTTGAACACTTATTTGATATTTTCTCCACGTGTTTTCTCCAATTGAGATTAGTGTCTAAAGTCAATCCTAAATTTTTTTTATTCATCTACTCTTTCAATATATACATCATTTATTTTAAGTGTAAGAGCTTGTATACGTTTATTAGGCATATGGAAAACCATATATTTAGTTTTGCTTTTATTTAATAATAATGTATTAATATTTAGTCATTCATTAATTTTACAGAGTTCTTCATTTGTTATGGTTTCTGTACTTTTATTATCGAGTGTCGTTTCGCTCAGAGTTTTTAAATAGGTAGATAATGTAGTGTCATCGGCATACATAACAATATTAAATAATTAACTAGCTTGTGAAAAATCGTTTATATAAATAATAAACAATAGTGGTCCTAAGACAGAACGTTGTGGGACACCGATTGTTATAGGTAAGATGTCTTAGTTGTTTGTTCAATTTCAGTATATTGTTTTCTGTTTTTGAACAAATGCAAGGCTGAGCCATTGAGACCATAGTATGCTAATTAATTTTGTTTTGTAAAATGTTATGGTCGATACTGTCAAATGCCTTTGATAGGTCAAGAAATACATTACTTGGTATATCATTAATTTGTTATCCATTTTAGTCACAATTCTATCAATTAGCTCAATCGTAGCGTATTCTGTTGAATATTTAGCTCTAAAACCATACTGATTATCATTTAGAAAATTATTTTCGTTGAAATATGAATATAATTGTATAAAAATAAGTTTTGTTTTTCTAATACTTTAGGAATGGTAGGAAGAAGAGAGATTGGTCTGTAGTTTTCAAATAAGGATGGATCATCTTTCTTAAATATAGGAATAACTTTTGCAATTTTCAGTTTATCAGGGAATATACCAGAGTATAACACTTGGTTTATTAACAGGGTTGATGATTTTAAAATTACAGGTTCAATTACTTTGAGTAGTTTTGCTGAGATACCATCAAATCCACAGCTGTTTTTGTGGGAAGGTTGCTTATAGTTTTCCTCACAGTTTCTTCGTCAATATGTTCAAAAGTAAGTGTAGAATTTACATTTGTATTTAAATAATAACTGTATTTTTGCTACCTTTGTATTTAATCCCTTGTGTAATCCTATATTTGTAAAATAATTATTAAATGTATTTGCAATATCATTTTTATCATTTATTTTTGTATCATTTTCTGTAAAACGTAAATGTAGTTTTTTATTTGTTTGCTTTTTTGAAATAAATCCATTAATAAATTTCCAGGTATTGTTATATCGTTTTTAAATCGATTAAATCTGTTTTCAAAATACACTTTTCTGGCTGCACGAATAGTATGTTTTAATATTGTATTATATGTTTTTAGGTTTATGTTAATAATTTCATAGTTAGAAAAATGTGGATGTGTCAATTTTAGTTGTTTATACAATTTGTCTCGATATTGTATTGATCTTAGTATTCCTTATGTAATCCACATAGATTTTTTATGTATTTACTTATTAAATTTCACCAGCTTAGTTGGCATATGCTTGTCCTTTGCCCTCACAATATCATTAAATATGATGTCATAATTTAAATTTGTATCTGCATTTGGGTTTTTAATTAGCTTGTTGTATCATACGACTTAATTTAATTTTTAATTTTATGCATTGCGTCGTCACTTAATACATTAATTATTACAAATTTAGGTGGGGGTTCTGTCTTCAATGAGGTGTTGATAAGCATAATATACGGTAGATGATCAGATAGTTTTATTAATGAGAATTCCGGCAGTACTTTCCAACATAGATTGACTAAGTTTGCACAAGAAATTATCAATTAAAGTACATTTATACAAGCATTTAGGTTATCATTTGATGTTCGTGGAAGTCTGTATATGTTTCCGATCGTTATGCTTTTAGAGACATTGCAACCATTTATTTTGACTATCAAGCCTTCCCAGTGTTCATACATGTTTAGTTTTAACTTGACTTCAGATCTATGGTTATTGTCGACATATACGATAAGCCCTACATTTTTACTGCAAGTTTTACACTGTGCTATACAGTCATAACCATGTAAGAAAAATTGTGATAAGTCATTATTTTCTGATGTCCAAGTTTCCTGTAAGCAAATTACATTAAATTTAAAATTGTTACTACTTAGCTCATCTACGAAAGCCTCCTATTAATAAAAATTTGAATTTATTGATTGAATGTTTGTGCTTAAGACTCTAAAACATGATGTTTTTGTTGCGTTAGTTCGGTAAACTTGTCAGAATCATGTTAGGATGATCGACGTATTAGTTGAGGTTCATAATTGTCAATACGATTTGTGTCTAAGATATTAATTATTAAATCATTAGTATTAATACGTCTAACGTCATAGTTTTATATAATTTTCCAATTTATTATATGTTCTTTTTACATCAAGTGTATTTGTAAGTATGTGTTCATAAAATAGTGACATATGCATGTCCCTATGTTTGAACTTATTAGTGGTGTAGTGTGTGTTGACCTTTAATAAAGTGATGCGCTGAAAGTAATTGCATAAATGCTTGCAAAAGTGATTATGAGAACATAGTGAGATAGACATGTTGTTGCTTTGTAAGTAGAACACACTGATCAAAAGAAAAAAGATAAATTGCATCATGAATTGCAAGAGGACCTTTTCGTGGGAGAGGTATAGAGCATATGTTTAGTGGGTTTTTTTTAACACGCCATTGCTTAATAATATATGTAGTAACATACGAAAGCATTTCATAGCAACATGTCTAACCCACACACACACACACACACACACACACACATATATATATATATATATATATATATATATATATATATATATATATATAATTACTGCATTTATAAACTAATAAAATGTTATTATTATTATAATTATTATTATACACATACATTGCTCTATAAAAATATCACATTTGGTTTATAAATATAAAACAATGTCTGCTAATTTCCATTTAAAAAGACCTATATAATTACCAATGCATTTAACGGACAATGTATTGAGAGAGAAAATAACATAAAACATTGTTTTGTTGTGATGAACTAGACGTAAATTCAACGTAAATTAGATTTAGTTGCACAAAAAGGGGAAAGAACATGACATTAAAAACAAATCACTGACATGTTCACATTAGCTAGATACCTCAAAGCAAAACACAAAAGGTTAAGATACTATAATTATACATATCATTTTAAACAACAATACACAATCCTTTATAATTTGAAATGCATAACAATAATTAATAATTAACATAAATTATAATTATTTTCTGCCTATGATAAAAACTAGGAGTATCAGTTCTACCTAAGTAATAACGTACTTGCAACTATATGAAGGACATAATTTCAATTTAACATTTGTGCCATAAAACAAATAATATTATAAAAATTACTATTGATAACAATAACTGACCTACAGTTGTATTATCAGAGTGTCAGTAATAAATAGACAATGTTCCCGGTCGAAGATATCAGGGCCGTGTTTCTGGTTTCAGGCCACGTGTTCACTGGAATGTGTTTAATTCCGCCTGCGTGCTGATGATCTTTATCCAGTATACAGTCACTGCACTTGATATATGTATTTATTTCATCAGATAACAAACAAAGCAGCAATAACAAAATTAGGAAAAAGTTGAAAACGTGTTAGATAAATGTAAAAAAAACAGTTACTTTTATAAATATTCGTTTCATCAAGCATCCAGCACATGGTATGTCAAATATTAATTCGTTCAAAACATTAATCCCATTCATTAAGCTTTCAAATTATGCCTTTCACAGAGAAGTGCTTAGTGATACATGTCATGGGAAATTGTTTCAATATTCTGAAAGAAATTCACCCATAACACACACAATTGTTACAGAAACATGCTATAAATAGATAACATATACATACAATGTACTTATAATAACATTATGTACATAACCAATATGTACAGCACTTGGACCACGTTGGATATTGTGCTTTATAAATAATAAATATATTAAATAAAGTAATTCGATTATACTTTATTTAAAAAATCAATACATATAAAATAACTTTTTTAAATATCTTTACTGCTTTGTATCTTTACACTTAAAAAGTGGCTATACTATTCAGGGTCCTTGCCATGAGCCTGAGAGTTACATGTGCAATTGCTATATGTTTACTCAACCCTATGAAGAGTACTGGCTAGAGAGAGTGGTGAATACTTTTTGTTTACAATTAGTATTTTCACAGATTAATTTCAGTGGCGGAGTGTTTCCCACATTAGTAGAAATGTTCGATATAACAGGTCTGAGTAATGTATATGTAACATGTGTGGCATGTCAATTTTATAACACGAATAAACCATTACATTACCATGGCATTGATTTTGGCTAAGTTTGTCGTCACATGTAAAATATCATACATGTTAGAGCCATGTTAATTATCACTTTGTTTCTTGTATACGCAGATGCGGATGTACAGCAAATTGCCAGGAAGCTGGTATGCAGTATCATCAAAGAGAGTGAACTCACACAATGTCATCGATATCTAAGCTGATGTAGTTCATCAAAGAATGTCGAACCTGTCTAACAGTGTCGAGAGAGCTTGACCAAAGGCTCATGCCATATTGGCCAGACCATGGCATCCACCGTTCCATCACCAACTGCAAAGCTAGTCAGGCGTCACCATATTCGCATGTCAAGCACTCTGCATTCTACATTGGTCTCTAGTTAGTCAGGATATCTGACCGGCATGGAAGCCAGTGTACACACCACCAGTACTGAGGAGTCTGTCACGATGCAACACTCAGTACAACTGGGATCACTTCACTTGGTCGACAATCGAATACTTGACATTTAATATGCAACATCTTGCACGGATCATGGCTGTGTAGTCTTGTCCACAAATACAACTGTCCTGTATAGCATATTAACTTGTTGAACTAGTGGTAGTAAGCATTGTTCAGTTTCTTGTTGACCTGTAAAAAAAGCATGTATTTAATTTCAGTAAACAAAAAACATGCATCATAGTAGTGGAGTTGGGAGTAAATAATGATGCCATGTAATAAATACTACATGGTGTACACATATTCATTTTTGACATGTTATGTCAAACATTAATATGTGAAGTTGTATGGTCAAAGCAAATGTTGGAAGTGACAAAATATGGTTATTGTGATGCCAACAGCACGTTCCCCTCACAAAATATTCAAGCTTTCATAATAGGTATTCTTCAACACTGTATTATTGATTTCTTCAATACTGTATTATTTATTTCTTGAGTGATCGCTGCAGTATTTCCCTGCTATATGATGAGTGAGGTGGACCATCTCGGTGTTTTCCTAAGCCAATTTGTTCAAAATATTCCAGGATGGCCACCTCATAGGTATTTCTTGCTATAAACATGTTTACACTTGTAGCTGTGCATTGGTTTCCTCTGTATTTCTCAGGGAATAAGTTAAAACACCCTTCAGAAGGTAATTTTAAAAATTGATCGATGTAGCCATGCCTCTCGACTCACATTTTTGTTGATACCGCATAGCTACAGCCATACCACTGTTTCATCTGGAGTGCTGATATCGGAAAATACCACAACTTATTATTTTCACTTAAACTGGGTCACATTTGAAACATTATAGAGCCACATTAGCATGGACCTATTCTAATGTTTTTATAAAAGGTTTGTTGAGAAAGTAAACTAATGTATATTACAACACTCATTTACCTGAGATGAAGAGCTTTTCCGCATACACCTCAAGTTCTGAAAATGTGACACATTTAAATTTTAATATATTTCAAAAACTTGCAATGTTATTAACGATCACCTCCCATGCTTCCAAATGCAAGCAATATCTTACATTTTATATATGTTATTACATTAATGTTATTAATAAATTAAAATAATATGTATATACCTATTTGTATGTATTAAGTTATTAGTATTGCTTAATGTATTAAATTATTATTATAAATGTATTAAATATTGTCATTGTGAATACGTATAACGAAAGCCTAAGTGTAATTGTTACGGATCACTTATAATGCATTTACATTATGCCTAGCTACTAGTAGGCTAGTTCGGCCTAGTTAATCTTAGCCGTAAGATACTAACCTGCTACATACCTCATGTGACATAAACATTACATAGTTAAGTATTATAATAAATCACTGACATGTCGTAGTCATCTAAGTATAGGCCATGTAGTCTATGCCTGGCATAGTCATAGCATAGCCATACCTTGGTATTTTGTCGTACCATGGCATTGGCTGAATCAGCGCCAAGGTTGAAGGTAAACAATAACATAAATTTAATAAAAACAACAGTAATATCAACGACGTTTACTCATACGCCTAAATATTTATATACGTGATTATAGCTGAGCAATTCGTAATGACTACCCTATCTGGAAGAACATCTGTACGAACAGAAACTATGGCCGCAACGCCAACAGCCCGCCGGCCCACGGTGCCCGTAGCTTGCAAAGGGCACTGTCACTATTCCGAAGTCATGCTGTTCTCTGCATAGTTCCATATTCTTTCCAAATCATGCGTCGATGCTGTTTTTGTCTGTCTAATTTGACCTGTTGGTGGCATGTAAAAATCATGTTTGTGCTTAAACTCGCTCTTCCTAAACGTAAACAACTCGACAGGGTGAAGGTCAATCTCGCCCACAAGCCTCGTTCGCGTGAATACTAAAGCGTATTACGCTCAAAGCTCCATTTCCATAGCAGGGGCGTAGCTAGACGTACGCACGTACGCACGTGCTTCCACATCATTAAGGGAACCACAAAATGCCCACTTCAAACGGTAACCAGAGGATGCCTAGATATGTTCATAGCCTTTAGCAACGAAAACGTCATCATACACTTGTAACAATTTGTCAACATTTTGATAACATTGTACAGCTATACTCAGTTTCCAGACCCGTGTGCACAGAACAGACACATGCCTCCGCCTGGAGGCAATCTTGGCAATGCAGCAGCCGGACAATACGAATTCACTAGAAACAAGTTATCAATGTTTTGAAAGATTAGAAGCTAATACTGGCATGAACAACAAAACCAAACTACAGCTGTAGTGTCTGCTCTGGAATATCTGGAGGCTGATGGGAATGGCAAAGCATGGAGCTACATGTTGTCAATCCAAAGGTTTGACTTCACCATCACATTGATAACGATTGAGCATGCACTCTAAAGTCTACTTCCTCTGACAACATATATTATATTTATAATATGAAGGCGCTGTGGAACTGGCAGCGAAATTCGAAGTTCAACAGAGCAAGCCGGGCTGGAAAAAAAAGATGCCGTGAAAATGTTCCCGCTGTCACCCCATTGTCAGTATAAGAAGAGGGAGATGTATCAACCATTCATGCGTTAATGGCTCAAGATCGCTACGTGGCTCATTAGGCCGTCACACCGAAACAACTGGTGCATATGATACCAGAACAAATAGCTCAGCTGTACCAGGTGTTCAAAGACAACATGCCTGGAAATTTGCGTGAAGTACAAAACGAAGTGGATAACTGGAAAGCAATATTGGAAATGGTGAATGTCACAGAGAAACCAGACACACTCGACAATTCTAGAAATCAACCCCGACCTATACTCAAACATGTACACTGCTCTCATAGTTCTGATGGTGATCTCTGTATCGACAGCCACGGCAAATCGCCCTGCTGCATCTCAAGAACTATCAGCGCTCCGCAATGATAACTGAGCGCATGTCGGTACTGGCCTTGATGCACGTCTACAAGGACACAGAGTTGGATGCTGAACGCTTCATTCATCAGTTCAGTCGTCACTTCTAACAACTGAACTGATGAATGATGCGCTTAGCCCCTGATGAAGGCGGGTACAGTAACTGAACCGATGTTGAAGACAATACACAACTCTTAACAAATATAAGCTTCTACTTGTTTTAACTCTTAGATACAACACATATACAATATACAGTATTTATCTTGGCTTATTATTAAAAGGCTGTGACTATTGCAACTTTCTTTAATTACTATAATGAGTACATAGGTTATTTTAAAGCATACAATGGAAGCGTTGCACAATCAAACGTATTATGCCGTTGAGTCGACGTAAATAAGCCAACGATATTGTATGATATTGTATATTAACCGTTCAAGTCATCCGCCTTTTCAGCATGTTTCACGCATGTTTCTATTTACTCGTAGCGTGTTCTATTTACCTAAAATGCACTGTATATCAACGGATTGGATCGTCACACAGGATACACAACATTTTGGAGCACCTGACCCCGGTGATAGAATTTAGATTTATATAATTAATAATTATTACTGCTTCCACTTGCATTTATGCCTAGCTTCGCCCCTGCATAGTTAGGTTTCGTACAGAGTTTCGATTGGGCCCGAAAGAGTTCATATTTATTTTATTAATTTCAGAAAAAAAAGTACCATGTAAGCATAAATCAACTAGGCAATCATTAGGCAGTATTTGATACCTCCGGTTTTTGTGAAATTACTAATAATCGCTAGGAGCAAACGATTGTTACGTGAATGAGTGGAGGTAGCAGCTTTAAACCAGATACCATACTAAATGACGAGACGTCCGAGATTGAGCGAGATCTGTGCGCGTTTGGTTCCACAGAGGGGGAGTGCCCGCAGCTCCTATCTAATAGTTGATGTTCTTCATATGTATACTCTTTGGTCTGTCATAACATCAGGATCATGCATTATATGTTATCGCGCGTTGTTTAATAAGTTTGAGCAATTATTGCTTGAACAATTATCAACCACCAAAGGGCTAATGTAATATTAGTGTAGGATGTGAATAATCCAATGCATACGTTATACGACGTTTACCTTATATACATAATATTTCTGATAATGTCTGCTTCACTGGTGGTGTTTATTTATCACGTGACCCAGTCTACGTTTGGAACGCCACATTCAAGTTGGGTTTTTGTGCGCTGTCGTGTTCAAGGTAAGGCACTTAGTTCAAATGTATGTATTCCCAGTAAACTATATTAAAATAGATCACATCGGTAACAGGGAGCGGTGGCGGTCTTTATTCTGAAATGTTGTCTCCCTTTCTCAACTCTAGTGGATGAATTAACTTAATTATTAAGGGTAATCTTCCAGTTAATTTACCTACATTATTAGGGCCTTTTATAAAAAAAAAATTACCACCTTTTTTGATGAATATATGCTCGGAATGTCATTCTACATCACTTTCGATACAAATATTAATATTACAGATATTAATGTTTTAATTGTGTTTTAGAGCAATTTAATGCCGTTGGCGTTGAGTCGACGTAAATAAGCCAACGATGTCACAGGTCATGACCGGTTAGCGTATCACAGAAGCATCAGGACCGCAAAGACGATGTGCGGATATATCCCAAAACCTATGGCTACATCATTAATGTGTATTCTGTATAATGCAGATTTGTTTGTTTTAAGTTTGAATTGATACAATATTGATAATTGTTTTCTATATTTCGATTTCGCAATGCACACTCACGAAATCGTCTGTTTGAGGGCTTTTAATGCATAAATAATTCATAAATTCACCATGAATCTTGATAAATCCTTTGACATGTGATTTATTTTGTGACCTTCACGTGACCTTCACAGTTGACATACATACCCATGTTTTTCTATATTTGGCCCACTGCATTTGCATTAACATTTTATTGATAAGTACATTTCACTGCACCTAACTTCCAGTTGAGCAACAGGTGTAGACTATGCATCACTAGCCAAGCCATCGATTTCTGCTGATGTCACAGTTCTGCCAGTAATTGAAGAATAGAAACATTGTAGTAGCAGTATGTACAATTCCCAAGATCATACTGCAATGTTATTCAAGTGTATACACTGTTATTGCACATAAATTCGAGTTGAGCAACGAATATGAAGCGACGGCGATGCCAGACACTTCTCTCGAGATCAAAGAGGGTTATCAGTTCTTGAGAAGTTGAACCATGCGAGCATTGCCATCATTGACATTCACACAGGTGTCACTATAGGTAATGTGCATAAGTCCATGCGATATGCATTGAAGTTCACAATTTCTCTGTAATAGTCCATGGGGAACTCTCCAAGTTGCTGATGAGTCGTCAGGAGCAATGCCTACAATTCAATGCATTACAGTCAGTACTGCATACAACACTACAGAATAGTAAATGACAAATTACAGCACTTAACTCTTAACTCTTAAAAATTGAATATATCCCAAACTGGCCACATACCGAAGCTAAATTCTTACCAGAGCTAATTAAACCTTCATCCCAGGGAATACAAATAATATAGTGTGTGAACCAGTCAGCCCAAGGAGTCGCAACTTATTACAAAGGAGCTTAGTCTTAGGCCTATGTTATATACTTGTAGTCAATCACTCAGTGTGAAGATAATAATTAATGTGCTGCCAGTCGAACACTTTGTTGAGTTATAGTTATATGATATCTCATTGAACTAGTCAGCCTTGTTCAGAACATTTTCGCCACTCCGACCTTTCTAATTTCTGTGTATGACTATGCCGTACAGCCATATGCCCATGGGCATGGTGCTTGTTGTACTCAGTGGTTCTTTTACGGCCCAAATTGAGACGGGACCGACAATAACGTGATTTACCGATTCACGAGAGATATGCAATCCCCAAAGTCAAGAGCCATGTTTTAACACTAAATCTGCCATGCCTGCCGTGACCAGGTATTGAACCTGGGCAGCCGGCATGCCAGGGCCGGCGTATGTGCTAACCACTACTCACTAGTCTAAGGCTAGGCCAATGGCAGCACTACACTATCCGCGTCAAAACTTCCATTTGGACTGTAAACAAACATTATGATTGACAAATGTGCAAAAGATATGTGTCATAAAAAACATCGTATTTGTAAGAAAACATTTATATTGCACGAAATATTCATTGCTTCCCATTAGGCATAACATAATGGTCCTCGTTGCGTGGCGTGTTTTAAAACAACGTCAAAAATACCTCAAGAAGACGGGATATACTTTGATCATTTTGGTTGGACTCTTGATAAAAAAATTATTCTCAGATGGTAATCTTGTAATTATTACCACTACCGCGCCACTATTTCGACTCGTTGCGCGGGAATTTGTCAGGCCTCCTTGTGATGTATATTTTGTAAGTATTTCTCCAAAACGTAACTTTTTATTTATTCGTTTGCAACATTTTGAATTACATAAGTGTTACAGGTTTTTACTATAGGATTACTTACTTACTTATCCTCTTCGTCCCCAGTGGGACATAAGGCCACAACAATGCTTCGCCACAAGGTTCTGTCTTTTGCTGAGGCCTGGGCCTCACCCCAGGACAGCCCCATCTCTTTCAGCTCGGCCATTACTGATTGGCGCCATGTCATCTTTGGCCGTCCTCGTTTCCTTTTTCCAGGTGGTGTCCATCTCAGTGCCACTTTGGGGATGCTGTCTTGGGGCATTCGCAGAACATGCCCTAGCCATCTTAGTCGTCTGCGTTTGATTTCGAGGACAGCACTGTTGCAACCCGTCTTCTTATAGAGGTCCACGTTAGAAATTTTATTTGGCCAGAATATTCGGCAGATCTTTCTTAGGGATCTATTATGAAACGCATCGATCTTGGCCATGTCCCCTCTTACCACTCGCCAGCACTCTGAGCCATACCGTAGGATGGACTTCACATTACTGTTGTAAAGTGTTATCTTTGTTTTGGTGGTGTACTGGTTAGACTTCCAAATGTTCTGCAGTTTGGCGAATGCACAGCGGGCTTTACCGAGTCTTGCCTTGATGTCTTTTTGGCCTCAATTATCTTTGCTGATGAGTCTACCCAGGTAAGTAAAGTCCTGTACAAACTAAAGTGGTTCACCATTTACGGTAACAGGTGCGGGTGGTGTGGTGTTGATGCTCATCACTTGTGTCTTGGATGTATTGATGGTAAGCCCAGTTTGCTTTGCATGTCTCTCTAATCGATCAGTTTTTTTCCTGCAGATGGTCAAGTTTTACTGATAGAAATGCAAGGTCGTCAGCAAAGTCGAGGTCTTCTAACTGGGAAAAGAGAGTCCACTGGATACCCTGGGTTTATCTGATGTAGTTTTTCGCATAACCCAGTCGGTGGATTACTTTGCAAATATTTCTTCTTATATTCGTGTGTTCAACTGGCGTGCCAGTGTATGCAGGTTTACGACGTCTGTGCTCGACGTCTGTGCTCTATTGAAACCCATGTCACTGAAATACGAATGTAATTAAACCCACACAGTAAAACATGTGTCATGAGCGATCGCCCTTCTTGAACGACCACTTTCTTAGGCACTGATCATTTCTGATGTACACGTACCTGCCGTGAACGACTACCTGCCAAACGCGACCAGCGACCATACAATGTGTTCACGCGTGTATCGTCGATTTATTTGAATAGTATATTAAAGTGCGCGAGGATGAGGCAGACGACATTGAGGCGCTGCTATCACAACCGACTCACATGTCAGCAGGCAGCTGAACATCTACAGGCACTGAGCGGCGCTTATTTACGAATCAGCCCCAGTTCACCGTGCAATTTGCCAGGCAGAACAATTGTTTGAAACTGAAGTATACAGTAAAGCAAATTGCTTTAAGCAGACAACTATATATGGCTTTTTTAAGAAAGTGATGATTTTAGGTGAAAAGTGCTCGAAGAATTTTCAGTGGACAGAAATGTAAATCTGATATTAACACTGTTGAATATAATACACTATTAACTTGTATTCCAATGCGTTCGTACCTCGTCTAATAAGGTATACCAGTATAATGCTTGCCTGCCTGCTGGTTCATAGAATACACACATGCGTATATACATTCAGCATTCTGCCGATCTGATTTTGTGTGCAACCTGTTATAAGCGACCACCTCTCTTGAGCGACCACTTTTGCTGGGTTGAAGGAGCAGTCGCCCAACACAAGTGTTACTGTAAACAATTGATTCACACACATGAATATCCTTTACAAAGTTAATATGTTAAATATGAGTGGATAAATATTAAATCAGGTTAGATAATGAAACTGTGTAGCATAAGCAGTAGGTAACTGTTTTAATAAATAAGTTAAATATATGAGTACATAAATATTAACGATATGGGGAGAGGTGGTCGTGTGGTAGAGCGCGGGTCTGTCAATCGAGGGGACGGTGGTTCAATCCCACCTACCGCCGTTTCTAAACTTAGGCAATTTCGTTCAACCCACATTTGCCTGTGTCTTTCGGAAGAGAAACTAAAAGCCGGTGGTCCCTTCTATATGGTGTCAATGCCAGGGGAAGTAAAAGATCCCACATAGGGGGTAAATGTGTAACCTGTAGTGGACTCACAAATTCTCGTTGGACTTGGAAAGGGCCCCGTCCAGTATCTGAGAGAAGAAGAGAAGATAAGAAGAGTTAAAACAGTACATAACTACTTAAATTACTTTACAAGTATTTACATTGGGCCATTTACTATTTCAATGCGTCACATAGTGTACATAGCATTTATTAAATCGTTACATAGGCTAAGACGATGTTTTTTAATGTATGAATTGCATTATTAACAATATGCTATTCGCATTGTCCAATTTTGGTATCCCAACATCCATATATGCATATTGTTGTAGGCAAGTTTAGCTTTTAAATGTGTGCCCTTGTAAATGTTTACTCAGAGTTGGGAGTTTAACACCTATGGAACAGTATTGCAGTGTTCTGATAATATTGTTAGACTAGGCATAACACTATTATTTAGAGGCCCCAAAGAATATTCATGATCTTTAAGAACATTGTATATTACAACACCAAAACAAATAATGTTTCAACATCAACAAGTTTGTTTATGTTTATATAGATATGTGAACATTTCAGATGAAAGCCACATGGTTTGTATACCATACATAACGAATTGATAGGGTTATACTCAATGTAAATTTAAAACCACTTTACACAAATGTTCAACAAAATCTGAATACCACTAGGACCGCAATAACCTTGTCGAACACCGTTGGAAACATAAACACATTCTGAGGGTGCAGAACCCCATTTGATACCTAAATATTTTACACAATTATTCCCATTCCAACTATACCATTCAAATTGTTGAACAATCTTCCTTCATTATGTATATTTTCAAGAAAGTACTTATTACCAAATACGTTGCCTGTACTAATTGCGGTGTATTAATTCTTGACCAGTGATTCTGAATGGGCTAGGAGGCCCTTAGGAAGGATGGCGACTTACTTCTACACAGCATCCCTGCTGCTTGCAATAGGATGTGTAGCAGGTAAGTCATCTTGCAGTGTCATTGATAATTCAACGCAAATATTCCACACATATTAGTAAGGTTCTTCAATATAATTTGAATTTGTTTAAAGTTCCAGTAAAACATGCACTTGTAATTCCTCAACATTACGTCACTTATTAACGAGTGCATTGATAAATACTGATTTCACCACCCTAGAAGGAATTTATTCAAATAACGTCATCAGAAAGGTCTGAGGGTTGAAATACAGTCACGCTTCACTAGCTAGTCCAAAGTTCAATTTTTCATCTTATGCCGACGACACCATTTTGTTAAATAGAATCAGCAACTTCACAATTACACACAATGATGAGGCCGAAGCACAAACAAATGAGGAACTCCACCAAATTATTGAAAGACTAGTAGTAAATATGGGTTTCTTTAATGCGGCTAAATCCAAATATATGGTTTTTCCATATCCCATACATATTTTAAATACCTGTTTCTGTAATAAACAGTTTGTTGATAATTATAATTTCTTATGATTAATTATTTGTATTCTCAGACTTAACTTAATTCAGCCAATGCTAATTTATATAATGCAATAATACATTATTAGTGCCACACTTAACTTATTGTTTATTGACTTGGGATCCACTCTCAAAGAATTAACCAACTTCAGAAAAAGATCACAGAGATTATAACTTTGAGTCGTTGTAATGCACATAAAGATGTAATTGACCAATTGTTTACAAAACTAAACTTACTAAAAGTGAATGATATGTCACCCATTCAGGAATTACAATTGCATACTATATTGATACATAATAAACTACCCACTTATCGACAACAGTGGCAGATAGCAATCACAACCATGATTCATTTTCACAACATAAGTAACCTACACAAATATATGTTTACGATAGAAATTATATATTTGCAAAACAATGTATTAAACTTTATACACAAAGTTTACATGGTGGTGTAAAGCATGCTAAGTACCATTTTATTCAAAATTACAAAAAAAACATGTGCTCAAACATTAGTTGTTACGCTTGTACGTACAAACACAATCAACCACACTGATGTCTTCCACCCCCAAACACAATACAACATCTATTCACCCAACACACGCTATGAAGATACACCCTAGCTTCAACACAACAGTCAGTTCTCCACTTACGATGGGTACTGCAATGTCTTTATTTAAAACTGGTTATACCAGATATCATATTTACGTATGTATGTATGTATGTATGTATGTATGTATGTATGTATGTATGTATGTATGTATGTATGTATGTATGTATGTATGTATGTATGTATATGTATGTATATGTATGTATGTAAGCATGCATGCATGCATGCGCGCATGCAGGTATGTATGTATGTATCTACGTGCGCACGCACGCACGCACGCATGCCCGGTGGTTTTGTAGGTCTTGACTGTCTTTGAAAAAATACCGCAGTTGTTTTCCCATTTCTTTCTGCCGGTTTTTATTTGATTTAGTCCAGTCAACAGTAGCTCATACTGATTAAACCGCTAGATCACTTCAAGAATGTATATAAACAATATAACATAATATAATATTCATACATTCCCGTACAAACACTCGCGAAAAAATTGCTCATGCATCTGATATTGAATTTGTGTGAGAGAGTGTGTGCGTGCGTGCGTGCGTGCGTTCGTGCGTGCGTGTGTGTAACTGTTGTGTTTATCTGTTATGGTATTTTATAGATAATTACAAACGTGTATGTTATTACACTAACTGGGCACAGTACAGGCATGGAAAAGGAAAGTTTGTTCCGGAAAACATTGATGGCAGTCTGTGCACTCACATCATTTATGCATATGCCAAGCTGCAGCGCTATTCACTCGCGCCTTTTGAGTGGAATGACGAATCAACACGTTGGATGAAGGGCATGTAGGTTGTGATTATATATATTGGATTATAGAATGGCCATGAATGTAGAAACTAGATGTAATGTTATGTTTAGATTCAACTCATCTCAACTCTCATTTCAGATATGATGAGATTTGTATAAAAACAATTATAAATTTGTCTTGACCTACAGTTTGAATACAGAAAACTATGACAACGTTGACCTTCTAGCAACTCACTAAATTCTGTAAAAAGGTCACGAGCACTTACGAACATGAATTTGTTGTATTACCTACTCTTCACTGCTGAAAAATAACTGAGCAACATCTAACCCATATCTAAGCAACTTTCAAGAATGCTGATCGTGGTTTGCTGCATTTATATAGATCATAACATGATTCGTGCACGCAAAGAAACACATTATATTCAGCTATCCATAATAGTTGTGACAGCTGTACAAGGTGATTCCTATGTTTAGGTATGAAAGAATGAATGCCATTAAACATAAATACACAGGACTAAAGACGCTGCTCTCAGTAGGCGGCTGGAATCTTGGTACAAAGCAAATGCGAGTCATGCTGCAGAATAGAAGGCGTATGAGGAAGTTCGCGAAAACAAGTATCACAATTCTTAGAAACAGGGGTTTTGACGGACTCGACCTACACTTTCAATACCCGGGATCTCGTGGCAGTCCCAGAAAAGACAAGTATAGATATGCAAAGCTTGTGATGGTTAGTATGGCATTTTCGGTGTACTGCTAGTACTACGACAGTGTAAAAACTTGTGTTTATACAACGTAACGTTTATTGATTATTCCTGCTGATAATTTTACATCAGTACTCAAACTACTTTTTCTAGTTCCTATGGTAATTGTGGTAGTGAGGTTTCAAGATATACACATATATGTTCGTATGCTAGTACACAGGCACACACTCAAACTTAAATTGTTGAACCTCTCCCTGCTGCATATCCGCGTAGATTTTATACACTGGGTGTGTTATGGTTATGTATATTATTTGTAGATACTGAAGGGAGCCTTTGCTGTAGAAGCGCGTTTTTCTAGAAAACCCCGCCTTCTATTAACAGCAGCTGTTCCCCCTGGCAAAAAAGAAATTGATGCTGGTTACGACATTAGACGAATATGTAGGTGAGGACTATATACTTGCCTCGGATAAAAACAGTTATGTCACTTCTAGTGCAATGTGTATGTCAAAATGTAATTTACGTCGTTATTGCAGCATAGGCGGTTTAATCAAACTATTTACTGTCCTCCACTAATACAATTACGCATAGCAATAGTGCCATGAATTTTGCATACTCGATATACATTTTAAATTTAGTATCATTTAATTGTTTTCCGATTAAATGTTCTGTGAATATACACTGGCTCCTATCAGCAACTACATTTCGAGTTTATCAATTCGATGGCATTTTACGTCAACATCACAATGTCACTGGTGTGTTTCTTGCAATGTATCCAGTGTCATTTATCTCACCCACTAGTATAATTGAGCAAAGTAGGGTTACTAGAAATAATATGTACTTGATACAGGTGCATAATGTAGCATGTATTATGCTGTGTTTAAATATAGTATTCATGAATACACGAAAACGGGAACACTTTAAATTTCTAAACTTCGGGGTTGTAGAGAGAATGGAAAATAGATCTCCTTTTCAGTATTTCAGTTGGTAATTTGACAACAACAATGTGGACGCTAAAACAAACTTCCTATTTTGTTATATTAAATATTATATTATATATTATTAAATATATACACTAATGTAGGTATATTTGGCTGAAAAATGTAACTGTCTTCTCCCACCCACTGCTATCTCATTGAGGGGATACAAGGTGTTGTCTTAAAGAGACAAGAGTTTTTAGCAACATTTCTTATATAAAGGTAATTTGCTAACATAACAACACACCATTTTCTTCAACTTAGCAAACCACCTTGAATTGACTTATTCTAAAACAGCAATTAAGCAAGGGTTATAAAGGTAACATTGTTGAAATAAAATGTTCCTTCATTCATACAACATATGTTGAAAACTATCAAAAAGCCTCAGTCCTCTTATGCCTTCTCTGTCACGTCTCCTTTTCCCGGGAAAGTAAGAGGAGAACAAATCTGGAAAATATGCCGAACACATCGTTATCCAATTCTGCTTCATAGAAATAAAACCAGTATTTGGTGAGTGGCTGTTAATGAGTAGCAAGGGATTAAAATATTCCATCCCTCAACAAATCGCATCTCTCACCGGGTAAATGGAGGGAATTTTCTTTCTTTGTTACAATGGAAACGAGTGTTGACATGAAGAAGCTCAATACATTTTTTGCTCGGTAAGGCCGAATCTTTGTATACGGCGGAACAATTGCACTATTTGCATGAAAAGGTCTATCTACCTGGTGTGCATGACCTTTTATCAAGATACGAGCAGATGCCTACTTCTTGAAAAATTTGACAACTGTAATTTGTATTTTTCCAAATAGCATTATTTTGCCGAATTTGGATGGCAATCTACTTGCAACAGCCTATTCAGCACAGTGATTTTGTTTCTGTAATTTTGTTATGCAGGTGGCACAACTGATGAATAAAATTCCCCCTGTAAAACAAATATTTAGATATATGTATATAGATTATATGTTTTTATATTAATATCACCTGATCAAAGTGTTTAAAGTGTTTATGTAGGTGAATGTCATATAAATGCATACATATTAAACTTGCCATTTTGCATGCCTCTACACAAATAACGGAAACACTACTATCAATAATCTTACTTGCAATCTCACTTCAGAAAATCATACCAAAATGAAAGATTAGAGCTGATGTGTGTTCACAATTATAAGCGAAGATTTCATGGATGTTTGCATACTGTTTGGGACTAACAAGCTTATTGTAAGCTTAAGGTTGCAGACAGAAAACAGCAGACAGCTTTGCCTTCACATATTTCTAAGATCTAAACCATTACGTCATTGAATAATGTATGAGGATCCTAAGCATATATACGTGCATAAGAATATATCTCTAAAAGTAAAAGCCATTATTTGAAGAAAAAAACAGATAGTCAATGGAAAACCAAACCATTCCGTTTTGGTCTGGTCATTAGCAACACAACAGAGCTCTATAAGAACAAAGAATTGTAAGTGCAGACATTTTCGCAAAGATATTTATAAGCGTGACAGAACTGACACAGGATATATTGGATCATCCCATAAATAATAAACACCAGGCAATAATGTATCTTCTACATTGCACCATCTTAATTATCTATATGCTATACTACTGTAACAGAACATTTTGGGAATGACCATTTTTCTCTTTCAATTATTACCATCTTCCACTTTTTGAACTACGATTTGTTGTACATATACACATTCACATTGGATACTGATATGGGTCAACAGATCTTTAGACTTCGTCAATTTGCTGACATACGACCTTCACGGTACCTGGGAAGACTTGACTGGCATTAATGCACCACTTCTTCCACGCCGTGGTGAATCCAAGGAAGACAGAAAGCTCATCTCTTCTCTCTCTCTCTCTCTCTCTCTCTCTCTCTTCTCTCTCTCTCACTCACTCACTACTCACTCACTCACTCACTCACTTCCTATCGGTTCTATTTGGTATACTTGGTCTCTCTACCTATGTAACTTAACTCTCGTAACTATGAAAACGGTATTTTGTGTGGCAGCTGTTAAGGACACACATTTTCTGAAACAGTTTGCTAACTTTCATAATTATGGATGCTACTTTTGTGAGAATATTTAGTCCGTAATTTGATTGATAGATGGTCGCCGTTTAATGAGTTATGAATGTTATGTGTGGCTCGCGTGTTGCTGTTGCTGACCAAGACAACCTGTAATTCAAAACCAGCAATCGGAGTTGGATAAATGTTGAAGATATGTGAAGATCATGATAGATGGTGTGATTGTTTTATACAGCTTAATGAAGTTAAGGTGTTCATGTTTTCTCTAACTGGAGCGGTTGAAGCACATCTCAGTGGCGGTTGTGAAATCAATACTGGCATGTCGTGGCCCACTGAATCTTTGGCCGACTTCCCGGGCGTCACCCCCTGCTATTTCTGGGTCTAAGTGGTAGATTCGACGGGTCGGCACGGTGCAGCTCATGCGCTGAAGATGTCCATAGACGCACAGAAGGCGTTGGTATATTTTGCACATGTTACACGTCTAGTTTATAATATTATATATATATATATATATATATATATATATATACTATTTTATATATATACTATTATATATATATATATATATATATATATATATATATATATATATAATTATCACCGACAGGCCTGGCTGCTAAATACTGGATCAATAGGGGATGCCCTAGGAGGAAATTGGTGATTGGGATGTCCACTTATGGGCGGTCGTTCAGATTGGCGAATCAAGCAAACCATGGTGTTGGTGCACGTAAGAGAGGAAGGCCCCGTCCCGGTACTTATACTCGAGGGTCAGGTTTCCTCGCGTATTATGAGGTAAGTTCGCTAATATTACTGCAAACAAATTGGCTTTTGAAATTATGAGATTTGATGTTAATTTTAAAAGACGCAATTTTCATGTGTCTTTTTTGGTTAGCCATAGTGGAATGTTAATTGCTTATCGACTTTAACCCATTTGTGTTGATCGTTTTCTAAACTGTGTTTCCTCAGGATATATGGAAGTTAACTCACTGTTATTATTATTATTATTGTAATAGAAGTAGTGGTAGTAGTAGCAGTACTAGTTGCTGTAGAAGAAGAAGAAGAAATAGTAGTAGTAGTAGTAGTAGTAGTAGTAGTAGTAGTAGTAGTAGTAGTAGTAGTAGTAGTAGTAGTAGTAGTAGTAGTAGTAGTAGTAGTAGTAGTAGTAGTAGTAGTAGTAGTAGTAGTAGTAGTAGTAGTAGTAGTAGTAGTAGTAGTAGTTAGTAATTGTAGTAGTAGTAGTAGTAATAATATTAGTAGTAGTTGTTGTTATTGTAGAACTAGCATTGTAAATAGTATCTGACATCTCTTCAATGAAGATCACGAAAATCAATGTAAATATGATGCCACCACATATGTGTGTATGTAATTGTGTTTGTGTGTGTTTGTGTGTGTGTGTGCGTGCGTGCATGCGTGCGTGCGTGCGTGTGATTGAGTGATTGAGTGATTGAGTGATTGAGTGATTGAGTGATTGAGTGATTGAGTGATTGAGTGATTGAGTGATTGAGTGATTGAGTGATGGAGTGAGTATGTCTTGTTGATGATTGTTGCAGATTTGTGAGGATTTAATAAAAGGAAATGAACAAAACGTGAAATGGCATAAAGAACACAAAGCACCATACGCCTATAAGGGAGACATGTGGGTTGGCTACGATAATGAATACAGCTTACAACTAAAGGTCAGTTTCAAGTTAGTGCAACTTGTCTTAATAATTATGATTATTCATTAGTCATGAAATACTTAGATTTAGTTTCTTATGGCATATATTATGTTATCAATATGTGTACTTTCGTTGTAATACTGTATCCCACAGTTTGCGTTTCTTCATGTGCATCGTTTGCCGTCTGCAGTTACATATCTAAGTTACATTATACTGTCATCGTTCTTGAAACATTTGCTTGTAAACATATAATGAAATAACACTTATTTTATTATTAGCACACGTACGCACATGCGTACACAGAAACAAACACACATAGACGTCTACACACAGAGGCACAGGCACACACGCACGCACGCACACAAACACACGCACATACACACACGCGCACATACTCATATGTCTTAAAACACGTCATGCTATGCGCATAGGAACGTTCATGCCAGTTACTCTAAACAGTACCGAACACTAACCATGCCATGCATCTCACACACATTCTGTATACAACACATGATCTGTACAGCGTAATTATGTGGCATGGCGCCACGCAAAGTGAATTCATAGTTTGGTGAGTTTGGAAGAGTAGTTATATCATGCGTTATATCACAATGTTAATAGCTGTTTTTGTCTGTTGGTGGCATACTTGTCTTAATTGTACTTGTCATTTTAGCATTTATTATGTAATTTTGCTTCTATGCAAATTTTATATGTTACAATATTAATTAAGTATATCCAGGCTGCAGCAAAAGCACGATTTGTTTAAGAAATATGTTCATATGAATCAACAGGTGAAGTGGCTGATGAAAATGAGACTTGGTGGTTGGATGGTCATGGATCTAAGCGGGGATGACTTTTCCGGAACGTTCTGTAATGCTGGCAAATACCCGCTTATCAGTCGACTCAACAAGGCTTTAAAAGGGGAATTCATCACAATGTCGTAAGATTAAATAAATCTTAATTTTGATAATATATTGCATGGTATTTTAATATATAATTATCTACATAATTAATTTATGATATAGAGTATTATAATTATCACAACTGTGAAGGTCCTTTTATCTTAGTCCATTTAACCAGAATACCTATTTCTGAACTTAAAAAACACAGCAGTGCAATTAATTTTGGAATCATAAATATGGATATAATATAAGTTTCGTTTTTCGCACAAGTGCTAGAGAGGTCGATTGTACCAAAAAGTTTCATTTAAAAAACTAAATATTATATATTCATATTAAAGATGTGTCCATATGACTTCCTCAATGGGTTACGGGATGTAGAATATGATTATACCAGTGTATGTTGTTATGTATTATACCCGTCTAAATGAACTGCTTATTAATATAATATGTTTACAAGTCAGTTAGAGTATTTTCATAGGTCGCGCATTATGATTGTTTTGAAAAATATTACTCTTTCAGAATTGCTGGGTAGTAGTTTGTTAATATTATTCTAACACATGGACGTTCTAGGGCGACATATTTGCAAAGTTTGAATTTTCTCTCTTGATAACTTGTTTGTGCTGACAAGTAACAGCAACAAAGCATATGTGACGAGTACTTATGTTGTTAACATATGTACACGCTGGGTCACACAATGATGTAATGTTTTATCGATTTACATAAACACAAATTATGTAATGGAACGTAGCGTGATTATCTGAGCCCATTACAAATGCTAGCAAATGGCTGGCCGAAATAGATGTATTTACTGGACATCATAAACTTTCTCAGCTCGGTAACCCGGCTATCTGTTTTGATTGTGAATGCGTGACGTGAGCCATTCCACGAAAGTGTCATGTTCATACAACTTGATTTAGTCTAGGTGCCTTTTTACAACCTAACAATGGTTGGTAGTGTATGTTTTTGTTGTTGAGTCGTGTAGGTTCCATTCATATAAGTGAGATGGCAACGCGCCATCCATGAACTATTTGTGAGAGCAAGAATAATCCATAATGGCTTTCGTGAACCTAGGTCAGACTTGAAAATGCTTTACATATTTACCATGGAACATGATTTTGATTGATGAGAAATTCTATGGAATCATTTTGTGGAATCATTTTTAACGATGTCCTACTATGTTCCCATGACAGCAACAAATAAAATAGAAATGACACCCATTTTCAACGAAAATAACCACATTCGAGCATAACATTTGGTAGGCTCAATTGTTGTGTCGTTCCCTGTATGTTGCCATATCATGCATTCAATGGACACATTTCCTGGGATGCACGACTATGAACACTTGACCAAACTGAAAAATGGTCGTAAATATTTATAAAAAATAGCCTAGATTAACCATTACTTTTGATTGCATGATGCTAAAACATGGTTTTAGTGCATAATTATTTCATTGGATAACGCTTAGTTACCGTTCATTTGAAATTATCAGTCTTTATGACTGAGCTACGAATACACTGGTAGCTGTACATGCAGGTACATGTATACGAATACTTTTAACTAGAAAAAGAAACGCTCTGCAAGATTTACCTTCACATATACCGTAGTCTGGTGGACCGTTGGGGTGCCACAGATGACCTGGCAACCAGCTCCCTCCATTCCTCTCGTCTCTCAGCCTTCCTCATGGCGGCGCCCAGCGTCATGCCAGTCCATTCCGGGATGTTGTCCTCTCATCACTTTATCTGTCTGCCTCTCCTTCTCCTTCCTTGTACTGTGCCATGCAGGATTGTCTTGACAAGCCATGTCTATATTGTTACGTGTCCTTACCATTTCAGTTTGCGTCGCTTTACTGTGGTCAAGAGGTCTTCGTGGGGCTCAATGGCTTGCCGAGTTCTGTTTCGCACCTCTTCGTTGGAGATGTGCTCTATGTAGGTGATGCCGAGGAGCTTTCTGAGGCATCTCATCTACATGGCCTGTATCCTTGTCTCTGTGTCTGCTGTTAGTGTCCAAGACTCACAGGCGTGTAGGAATATGGACATGACCAGGGAGCGCATCAGTCTGATCTTTGAGCTGAGCGCCATTTTCCTGTCATTCCAGATGGTCTTGAGTTTTGTGAGTGCTGCTGTGGTCTGGGCGATCCTGGCAAGAATTTCAGTTTTGGATCCTTCATCTGCGATGATTGCTCCCAGGTAGTTGAAGCTGTTGACGCAATCTAGTTTATCGCCGTTGACCCAGATGTTAGTGCTGGTGTCATTGGTGTTGTTGGTCATCAGTTTGGTCTTCTCTGCATTGATCTGCATGCCGAAGTCTGTAGAAGTATTGTCAAGGCGCTCCACCAAGTTAGCTAGCTCCTCTTCCCTTCTTGCCAGGCCATCTATGTCGTCGGAAAAAGTTCGTAATTGTCCTGCCACCACTGCTGACTGTCCCTTCATGGTCATTCAGTGCTTGAGCCATAATTATCTACAAGAAGATGTTGAACAGGATGGGGGAGAGCACACATCCTTGTCTTACTCCGATTGTGGTTCTGAACCAGTCCCCTATACTGTTATTAATGTAGACTGCGCTGGTGGCCTTGTCATAGAGGTTCTGTATCATTCTGATCAGATTGACGTTGATGTTGTACTACCTCATAGTGGCCCACAGTGCTTCATGCCATACCCTGTCGAACGCCTTCTTGAAGTCCACGAAGACGTGATAGAGGTCTTGCTGGTTTTGGAGGTACTTCTCGCACAGTATCCTAAGTTTAAAGATCTGCTCTTTTGTGCTGCTCCGTGGTCTGAAGCCTGCTTGTTCCTCAGCGACGATCATTTCCTCTTTCGGTTTCAGTCGGTTCAGCAAGGTCTTCAGCATAACGTTGCTAGGGTGAGTGATGAGGCTGATGGTACGATATTTCTGGCATAGCTGTAGGTTGCCTTTCTTGGGGAGTGTGATGATGAGAGATTGGGTTCACGGCGTGGGCCACTCCCCTGTCTGCCAGATCTTGTTGTAGCTATTCAGTAGGGAACATATCCTGGCTTCTTCCCCTGCCTGTTCCACCACCGCTGGGACGTTGTCCGCTCCTGCTGACTTCCCCTTCTTGAGCGATTTCACCGCTGCGTTCACTTCTTCGTGAAGGATGGGGTAGTTGTCGTTGTTGGTTGCTGGACGGACGTTCAGTACTTTTGGGTCTCCTGTGGCTCTGTAGTTGTACAGCGCGGAGCAGTACCCGGACCACCTCTTTAGGATGTTCTGTTCTTCAGTCAGACATTTTCCGTCTTTGTCCTGTATGGTGGTGGTTCCCCCGTGCTTTGTGCTAGTCAGGTCTTTCACTAGCTGGTAAGCTTTCTTGCTGTTGTTCTTCTTCAAGCTATCTTCGAAGTCCTGTGGCAATATCCTTCAATCCATTTCATCTTTGTCTTTTTCATGCCTTTCTTGATTTATTGGTTGGCTGCCCTGTACTGCCTTACTCCTTCCGCATCTTTTTCTCTTCAGCTTCCTCCGTTTGTCGCACAGATCAAGTAAGTCAGGTGTGACCCAGGGCTTCTTGACTGGGCGATGTTTGCCTAAGGATCTCACTGGCTGTGTTTGTCCTCCTATCAGGCTTCTGCTACTTCTGGTCCTTCAGCTTCTCAAGGTTAAATTTCATCCTGTCGTGGCCGAGTTTTTTTTACCCTCTTCAGATGTTTGAAGGTCATCATGACGAGCTCATGGTCGCTTCCAATGTCGGCTCCAAGAAAGCTTCGTGTCTTGGCAATGTTCACGCTGGACCGGAAGTGCCTCTTTACCTCTGGTTGTGGTGCTTTCCGTTTGGGCCGTCCCACGTGGCTCTTCTGTATGTTTCGTGTGGGCAAAAAGTGTTCGCCAGCATAAGGTCGTTGTAGCTGGCAAATTCCAGAAGCCTTAGGCTATAAATATGCTGAAACACAATGCACATATCTTTCTGAGTTGTTGTCATTACTGACAGTGTGTATATCATCAATAAATGTTAAACAAAGGGACGCCGTTAATATTAAAAGCCCTCATGCTTGTATAATGGAAAACTGGCTGGCATATGAAGACTATGCTTCAGTGTCTGAACTTTGAAGAGACAATTTCATGCCCGTTCACCAACCACACGGTGGCGCTCGTCGCGGAGGATACGTCATAGTTCTTTCCCATAAAACGCCCCAGCTCATGTCACGTGTAAGTGTTAATTTGTATGCTTGCGAAAGGCTTTCCTTTACTCTACGCAATGCCCGCATCGCCTGCACAACTCGGGTAATCGTAATATACAGTATACTATTACTAATCGCAGTTGCTCACCCGACAAAAACACCGTATCTGGGACTTCAACACCATTATAAAGATTCGATCTGCACTGACGCGAGTAACCTAGCATATTTGCTTGATACATCTGATTTAGTTAGTGGTGCTGGTCACAAACAAGGCAACACATTAAACTTGGTCATAACCCGGGGAATACATAAATTAAAAATCTACCCTCGGCACATGTAAATCAAACTACTCTGCTCAGAGATCCCATCCGTTACGACGAATGACGCGTTTCACTGTCCACAGACGGGATTTATACGACGCTTCGAGAGGAATATCGCTGCCAACGTGCTGCTACGAAGACCAGACATTTCTGCCCGGTGATTCATGGAGCTGGATATAACATGAAGACTATATTCGGCGTCACCAACGCACTGCTGGGCCGATCTGCACCTGCACAGTTGCCGGAGTTTTCGTCCAATGACATAGCTCACGCTGATTCATAAAAATTCATGTCCTCGAAAAAAGCACAGATATACGTCGAGCAATCGATTCGTGCGCCGTCACGGCTATTTTCGACCGACAACCGTCTGGTGATTTCCAATTCGTGCAGCTCAGCGAAATCACGGCGGCAACGACTGCAAACATCGTTCTCCAGTCATCTGCAAAATCCTGCGCCCTTGACCCGATGTCGGCGAACTTGCTGAAAGCCATCGTCAACACGTCATTCGAATTGGGCGTCATGAAATCTACCGTCCGTTATCCAACAAAAGTTTTCTATAGAATAGAATAGAACGGAAAGTTGTTAATGAACCACGCCACGTTAGTGCTGAACTACGAAAGTGGTAGGCCAGATTACTGTCTGTCGGTGGAAGAGTATTGTATGCATGCGTACAACTTTTCCATTGGATGTTTTTGAATAAAGCGCTGTAATGTAATGAATATGTAATTATACTTATTTAAGGTTGTGCCTTACAGTTAATGGTAATTTACGTCCATCAGATGTACATTTCTAGATAGAGGAGTAATTGTGGAAAAGATTTAGCGCAGGCCTTAGAGATCGACACGTGTATGTCTGGGGGTGGTGTTTGCGTTCGTGCGTCCGTGTATGTTTGTGATTCAATACCTCTCTGTGCATTGTGATTATTTATCCTATAATCTGTATGCAAGTCCCGTTTTGCAGAAAGTCTGACGTTCTTCCTGAACATAGTATAGTTGATTCTAAAGAAGAAGAAACAGGTTGGTGCCATAACCATTTTTGAACCACCTCAATTCAACAAACAACTATTGTATATGTACAGGTCATACTGCGTACTTACAACATAATGTATAACTAATTTAAAAAGTGACGACAGATTTCTTTTCAGAGCCACTTGCAAACATCTATCTGAAGAAGAACGAAGATGTGTTGTCAATTCAAAGACGGTTGTGCAAAATTATAATTGTAATATTACTTCACACCTATATCGCCTATGTCTTTCGAATCCGCACATATAAATAGAACAGGGTCAAAGACGTATCTCTGTGGAACTTCAGTTTGAAGATGTTTCGGTCAAGAGAGTGAGCCGTATTAATTAACTATTGCAATTATAACACGACATCACGTTGTGTGCGAGCGATTTGTTGCACTAGTCATGAGTCAACGCTTGTTATGTATAAACATGTTAAAAAGACCACCTAGTATGTTGCGGTGGCTGAATCGGCCAGCACCAGCTTCGCTTCCGCTCTCACGCTGTGGGTCATGATATCGGAAGACGGGGAGAGGCGATGTTAACATTGTTTGCAATTGATGACAGACGAGGCTGTGCAGTTAACAATGAAATATCGCTGTAATGTGCGGATTTACAAAGAGCTGAACCACACACGTAATTGCGCAGTGGCTCTGTGGTAGAGCATCAAACTCTCGACTAAGAGTACCCGGGTTCGAATCCTGTGCTGCCGTGTAAACGATGAGCACGTTTTTTTCACTCTATGTTGCTCCAGTTCAGTCAGCTGTAAAAATGAGTACCTGCATTAATTGCAGGGTGGCTGAATTGAACTGGTCTGCCAGTGAGTAAAGTATAAAGCGCTCTGAACAACCCTGAGGATTGGTACTGCACTTCATCAGTTGTCGTCAGCCAGAGCAGCATGAGTCTACCTTACACGCTGGGCTGGACACGACTCCATTGTCCGCGATGACGCGCAGGGTGGTTTGGAGCCTCGATGCTGCGCTGGCGCCAGGCCCAGAACGGCCGCTGCGAATGTGGATAAATGCATACAGCTGAATATACACACAACACCAGTGAAAACGTAGCCATTCGCCATTGACCCGGGAGCATTTAAAGTTATTTACTCAAGAAATCAGTGTATTGACGTTTTTCCAACATTGAATTACATCAATGCTAATTGTTGTACGCCGTCATGAAGTGTGTAACCAATACATCTGACAAAGGTTAAGAGAACGTTGACCACTTCTCATAACTTTCTAAGCTGCAAGCTTACCAACGCAAAACATGATGCCATATTATCACAATATCGCATGCAGTGGTGACGGGCAAGATGATTTTCTATGATGGCAGACGAGCTGTGCAATAAAACGTGTGTACCCTGTTTGCTGATTTAACCCTGCCAAGTCAAGTGACCTTCTGCCCGCAGTGAATCTGTGGAAAGCTAGGTTCACCTGACCGTGTAGGTAACTCCTGAATCCAACAAAGTACTCGTATACAGTATCGGATGATTACAACATCCATCGAAGTATATTCTCTCGATATCTCGATATCAACCGTCCTCATACTTCCATTAGCGCTTTCTTTAGACACAGTTTATATTTGATATACCTCTTCATTCATTATTCATCGAACAAAGATTTATTGATAGCTCATGTCTTATTACCATGGCTATGAACTTTTGCACAGTTGGACGTGTATTATTAATCATCTCGTTCACGTCACCACAGATGCCATGCCAGGCATTTCCACAGGCTGTTTACAAAGACTTTGCGTTTCCGATTTCACCATTATGCAAAGATATCGCCTTTCTACAGGTAGCCAATGTAATTAAAAAGGCTTTTTTTATCAGAGGCACTCAGCTCATCTATTCCCCCTCTCCATCGCACATGATGTTTAGCCCCCACAAGCTTGCTTAAACTAAACTAAATCCAAACATAATGCAAAACATATCTATAATGCAGAAAATTAATTTTGACTTGCGCACACACTGTTCAATATATTCAGGTGCATGACCAGTCAGTGCTCGATGTGTGACAAGAAGGATCTTGAAATCCACTCGCACTGCTATCGGCAGCCAGTGAAACATCATCAGCAGCGGTGTAGCATGACTGTATTACATTTAGTAAAATATGCATATATATATATATATATATATATATATATATATATATATCATGGATTGTTACATTATTGTGGAAACGTATCTGCGTATATACATAGTTTCTCCGTTAAAATGTGTTTTCGTCACTTCCCCCATTCACTTTATTTCAGCGTTTCCACAGGTCACGCCGTTTTGATACATAACCACTAACCCCAAGCCGAGTGATCGATCTGACAATTAAGTTGTCAATGCTGTTGGACTTCGGGCGCCCTGTCGATATGTGCTGTGAGCTTTCGTCTATCCAACAACATTGCGAAGAACATTTGGCACCAACCCGCCATTATTTGCCACAACACATGACCAACTTTTATTTTTGAAAATGTATAATACACATTGTTTGTTTGGTGCACTTCGTCGTAAAATGGCGTAAATTAATGTCCTTTTTAAAATAACCTTTCTTTTATTTGCTAATGACTTGTAGATATTGACGCGTGTTCAAGTGTCCCGTGCCAACACAGAGGACTTTGCAACGCGTCTGCCGACGGGTACAAGTGCACGTGCCTAACAGGTAGGAGGTTGCATACAGTTGTATAATTGCACATTGCAAAGTATCAATTGCACGAAACAGTGGCACAGTAGCCCACAAAATTAGAAATATTTAGCAACAAAGTGAACGCACATGCACACGTTCCACACAACAGTTTCACAACAATATAGTATACATTAGGGTTAAGTTGTGTTTAACGTGTATTCATAATAATAAACGTCACGAAATATAGCATTTATTGAGAAAGTGATTTGGGAGGCAGCCATGACAGTACTTTTATTTGTTAGTTTTCGTTTCTTCATACGTCAATGCATACTCAAATATGCACCAAGTAATGATACCTTCAGTAATGCACAGTTGTGTTGTTTATATGTTAAAATGAAATACTACAATGTATAAACATAACAATTGTTTACAAATGTGAAAAGCATGTCATCCGCATTTTCAGTTAAGTTAATTAGTACATTGGAGAAAGCTAATGCGTGTTTCTCAGCTTGCACTGATAACTTACGATGTTGTGACATACTATGACAGCGTCAATTTATGCTAACATCACATTTTATGAGGTTAATTTGTTATGACTTTTACACATCGTATTATATACTTTTGATTTGATCATTGTTTACTTTCACCCAGTATTAAATCCAATGCGAATATTAATTAATAATTGTAGTAATGACAATGTCATAATATATGAATTGACTATTTCGCCCTTAAAAAAACATATTTTCTTATTTTAGGAACCCTTGGACATAACTGTGAATTTGAGGAAGTGCTACCCATACACACTACACCAGGTGAGACAATAAACTGATGTAAAGGCAATAACTCTCTCTCTCTCTCTCTCTCTCTCTCTCTCTATAAAATATATATATATATATATATATATATATATATATATATCATACATATATATATATATATATATATATATATATATATAATATATATATATATACATTGAAGGTTTTTCTTTCCTCACCCATTCACTCTATTTCTGATCCCCAGCAATTTCTACTCGCCTCGGGTGTGGCGAACGGTAAGTTCGATCCCTGGCTTATGGCATTACGCCACATACAGTAACAAGGTGTGCGCGCGCATTCCTGTGTCGTATATATATATATATATATATATATATATATATATATATATATATATATATATATATATATATGGGGACGGCTGGTAGAAGGCAATATCCAAATGATATGCAGCGATGTATGCGCTGTCATGCGCGTAATACATTGTGCTGATAATTATCCGACTGTATATGAATACTGGTTGTATTCCGTAGTTGCTTACACGTTCATGTGTGTCTGGTTTTCGACAGATTCACTGCGGGCAGAAGGAAACAACCATACGTGGCAGTATGCAGCTTGTATTCATCGACAATTTGTTAACCAATACTTCTCACACACAGTAGTGTTCTTCTGTTTGTATTTCCAAGTATTGTTTTTGTGAGGGAAATAAATTGAAATGTGTGGTGGTATCTACTCAGCTCCTTAGCTACAAATGGTTGATGCTGTTTCAAATTATGATACTTCCAACATATTTAAATATCGTATAAGAACACACGACATAAAAAGTCTTCACATTTACCATTTTATGCAAACTCTCGATGATACCCGGTTTGGAGATGTTGCTCTAGCGTGAGGTCAATCGTGGTATTTGCGTAATCCTGTATATAACGTTGAGAACGCTGGCGATCCCGGCAATGGTCTCGAGCGGTTCTGCCCCTCCCGACATTTCCCAGAAACAGAGTTTTCGAAGCCGGCACCGCGCCACCTCCCTTTTACTGTCAATTTTTAAAAACACATTTCATCAAACTTGTGATTTCAGGCTTGTCATTATATTGGATAATGCATATGTACATGAATATTTTTAAAGTTACTAGAATTTTTTGGGCACAATTTGGCTTTTAAGTCGGGGATCCCATTTAACACTCGCCAACCACACTCGATGCGAGTAGACATTTCTTGGGATGATAAATGTCCGACTACACTATCACTACCCCCCCCCGGGCGAGTAGCTATTGTCCACAAGTTGGTTTAACCGTATACAAGCAGTTCATTTGTATTAGAGCATACCTGGTAAATTAATATGTACCATTTAAGACAACATTTCATTGAAACAAGTTTCACACATTTGTTTCTTGATATCCACTTTCGTTTTTTCTGGATTCTTGGCAGTTACATTCAAACAATTAGTGTGATATTTATCTATTAAACGTTGTGGTACGGTGGTTTTCCCAACTCCGAATCTCGTGGAGTAACAATACCACCACAAATTCCAAAAAGGTTACTTGGAAATACTAATGAATACAACTACCGACCAATTGCTGAACCAACTGTCGATGACAACAAGCAGAATACTGCAGTGTGTAGTGACTTTTCGACGTTAGCATTGCGTCATGTCATAGTGTCGCCTGCATAAGTATGAAAACCCCACACCCGATACTGTTAGTATGACTGATAAAAGATACATGATAGTGCTGGTTCAATAAGTGTTGTAAACGCCTATGTTTTTTAAACTAATAACTACACTTCAACATAATGAAATATTTACTACATATTGCAAGCATTCACTTAAGATGAATGTAACTTTATTATTTATTTCTTATTCCATCTTAAAATGTGATATACCACTAGAAAGCAAATAAAACAAATTATCAATGATGTTTACAAATTGGATGTTTGTTGGTACTAACTACACGTGCGCCGGTGTAAGGATAAATGTTTCCCAACAAATCAAGATATAAAACAACGGAGGCAACGTCTTAGTGTGTAAGTTAATTTTACACACCATTCTTACCAGAATACAAGGTCACATTGTTTGGTTACATATAATAATGCCGTTATTCAAATTAAATATAATATTAAATTTAAAATGTACCAAGGTCTGACTGGCATCATATGTCGGCTGCCGCGTCACACGCAACATCGGTGCAAAATCGGAATTAATACAAAGTTGTGAAATCTATTATCTCAATATTTCATCCTGTTGCTCGATTATTATTACAAACCAGTGCTTTACATTAACGAATCTGGTTAGTATTTCAACGTAAAGTGATTAACATTACGTTCATTGCCGCTAAAGACAAGTGCGTTATGGCATGGCCATGGGCGAAAATACATGTCAGTTTAAAGCTTTCACTTTTTCATGGACAAATCGCACCTGACAGCATGTTAGGTCGTGTATCCAGTTATATGCTATATTATCAACAGACTGAAGTGAATTAGTGCCGTTAATCCTAAACAAATCAACATTCGACGATCTTTGATTTCAATTTCCAAAACAGTTTTCGGCATCGCTTGAGGCCAGTTTGATGATTTCACAGGTTTGCACAGCATGCTAACGTCATTCAATGTGCATCCGCCACGTTCCAGTCCGGGATTTCCGTGGCCTGTCCTTGTCGAGTAATCAGTAAAGATGGCGCAGTGCCAGTGGTATTGATGTCGGCAAATCGTAGATATCGAATGAATTGACGATATCGAAGGTATTGAATGGATCGACGGATAGCTTATCTGAGCAATATTCCAACAAACAAGTATAATGCAATGAGACATAAAACACCAATAGAAAAGCATTAAAGACGGATAAAATACGGGTAAACTGAGTAAAATAAAATACTTATATGCATGTATACAAAATACATGTTCATTAAATTAGGCATGGCGATAGACATGTTAGCCGTTTACCAACAGATAGAACAGTTGCACGAGTGATGTGTTGCTGCACACTCCGACTTTGAATTATGTATATGCTAATTGTTGTAAGCCACCATGACGTGTGCAGCCACTATATCTGACAAAGGTTGTCCGCCGCTACTTCCTCATATGTTAAGAGAACATTGACCACCATTTCACAGAATTTTCAGACTTACATGCTTGAGAACCCCAAAGTATGACGAAGTGGAAATGTAAATACATATACGTATATACATTGTTTCTCCATTACCGTGACTTTTCTTACCATCCCAATCACTCATCTTCTACGTTTTCCACGGGTAACCCCATTTTACCATAATGACCACTAACTCCATGCCAATTGATCGATCTAACAGTTCTGTTGTCAATGTTGTTGGACATCGCGTCGCTGTCGACCTTTGCTGTAAACCTGTATATATTAAATACAATTGCATAGAGCGTTTGACACCAACACGCTATTCTTTGTCACAATACATGGCCAACTTAATTTTTGGCAACTTTATAGTATACATTGCGTACGGGAATGGTGGTTGTGTGCGCTTCGACGTAATGTGGCGTAAATTAATGTCCTCTTAAAAATAAATATTGTTTTATTTGCTAATGACTTGTAGAGATTGACGTGTGTGCAAGTTTCCCGTGTCAACACAGAGGACATTGCAAGACGTCTGCCAATGGGTACAAGTGCAGGTGCCTAACAGGTAGGAGGTTGCGTACAGTTGTGTTATTGCACATTCCATGTTAGTAATTGCACGAAAAAATGGCACAGTAGCCCATACAATCGGAAAAATTGTTCCCCTGTCAAAACAAAGGACTTTGCTCTAAGCGTGGCAGGGGTATACGTGCTATTGCCAAGAAGGAGGTAGGTGGTTGCGTGCAATTGTGTCATTGCACATTGCATGGAGTTGCACGAAGCAGTGGTGTAGTAGCATGCAAAATCGGAAATGTTTAGCGACGAAAGTGATCGCACATGCACATGTACACATATAACATTTTAGAAAACAACATAGGTTAAGTTATGTATACTGTATGTGTACTCGTAACTATAAACGCACCGAAGTAAAACATTTATTTATAGGCCATGAGCCAGACCCTGTACAGCAACGGATACCTTTTTATGGACGAATACTCATAGTGATTTTTTAAATGAAGAATTCTCTACTACGAATGTTTTTTTTTAGGTACCACTGGACGTAACTGTGAATCTAAGAAAACGTTATCCACAGTCCCACCAGGTGAGACAATCAACTCATGTAAAGGCAACAACTATATCCATAAGACACAGTCCGATGTCATGTGGTGAAAGCATTGTTCCTACAGCATGTGGCGCATTATCTTAAGCCAGGGATCCAACTTAGCGGTCGCCATACACACACAAGGCGAGTAGAAATGTCTGGGGATCAGGAATGCCCGACTGACACTAGCTCCCCTGGCGAGTAGCTATTTTACCGATGTTGTTTTTAACCATTTAAATACACTTAATTAGTATTATAGCAAACCCGGTGTACGTATGTACCTAATACAATGTTTCATAAAATAAAATCTTACTTTGCGTTATTTTCCAGATTTTACTTTCGTTTGTTGTCCGGATTCTCGTTGGAGAAATCATATCATTTGTATGATATTTATCTTTTTAACGGTGTATTGCTTTGGATTTCCGCGGGTGTGCACTTTAAAAATAAATGTTATGTATATCGAATCTCGCATAGCTACAATACCACCACGCATTCCATTCTTTCTGTGTGGAAAGTTTGGGCAGCTGTTGTCAGACATCTCGTTCATGTCGCCCTTGATGCCATGGCCGTTATTTATGTAGGCTGTTTACACAGTTTTTGGGTTTACGTTTTCAGCATTATGACACTGATACCTCCATATTGCAGGTAGTTAAGGTAATTACAGTAGCTTTTGGATCACGAGGCACTCAGCCCAACTATTTCCCAGCTCCAAATGTGTTGGGCCCCACAGGCTCCAAACATATGCAACTGCTTAATCTATTTCTCAATTGTTTTGATTTTATTATATTACAAACTGCAGAATAGTGAAATATCATATATTAGCAGGATACTCTTGAAGAAAGCAGAACATATATTTGGCATGCATTTGATGTATATAAATAAATAAATAAATAAATAAATAAATATATATATATATATATATATATATATATATATACATATATATATGCACTTTAAAAATCAATTGCGATGCCTATCGAATCTCGCAGAGTAACAATATCACCATCAATTTTTTATTCTGCCCCTCACAAAATCGTAACTGAAATACGATATCAAAAAAAAACCTTCATAGTAGTGTGTAGTGACGGTTGCGGTGTTGAGAGTGCGTGATGTCGTGGACACATCGGCATGAGTGTGGTAGAGTCACCCCCGACACAGTTACTATGACTGATGAGTTTGGTGCCCAATAAACCACAGCTTTGGTCTAGACCTTCAAACTTTCCAGCAGATGGGCTGTGGCTACATTGGTATTCTCCTGTGACGAATAGTTTATGCTTCATTCAAAATGCAACTATTTTGTGAAATCAGTCCCTTAAACTTAAAACCAACCAGTTGGTCTAATTTTTCCTGATGATGGTGCAAACAGGCTAGTTGTGCAATAGAACCCTGCTTGCTCTGTGACCCTGCCAGTACGGGTTGCCTCCTTCCGCCCGCAGTGGATCTGTCGAAGACCAGATACACCTGATTGTGTAAGTACCTACGGGATCCAACAAAATCCTCATATACAATATCGGAGTATTACCAATAAAGGTATTGCACACAGGATAACGCATCCATCGATGAATATTATTTGGATATCGTCTTCTACCAGCCGTCCTCATACTTCAATTTAACACTTTCTTGAGATTATATTTCGATTTGATAACCTTAGTCTTGTTTTTCGAACATATATTTAGTGAGAGTTAATGGCTTCTTGCCATGATTTTGTCCATGTCACGTGTGCTACAAAGCTTAGATGGTCTACTTTAATAGGTTTCCTGGATAATGCCATGGTGGTAATAATCAATTGCATTATAAAATCCAGTGTATCAACTCTTGTTCAAATGACACCCTAGCATTTCTGCCTTGTCGAGATTGGCCAAAGAGGTGGTGGGGTAACATTATGCAATATTCCATATGTATGTCCCTCTTTGGCGAGTGGCTCTCTGCAAACCTCCAATTTACTCTATCAGTAAATTAACATCATACTTGCAACCACGCTATCTGTGCGGGAGGTTTGGACAGCCGGTCGTTTGTTGTCAATCATGACATTCATGTCGTAACATGGCCGGTATATGTGTATGCCGTTTACACAAATGTTCGGTAGCCGGTTTCAGAATTATGTCAATGATGAGGTAGTTAAAGTAATTACAATAGTGTTTGGATCACAAGACACTCAGCCCAACTATCCCCCCTCCCTTTCCACATGTTTAGCCTCCACAGGCTTGCTTCTGCTAAATCAAGTGCTCCAAACATGTGCAAATGCCATCTTTTGGAATCAATTTCTCATGTCTGGAAATATAGAAAAGAAACCCTTTATTAGGTCTGTATCTTGTCCTGTTAAAAAGATATGACAATAAGATGGTTCTGGAGGCCATTTTGAATTTGTTTTCGTTTTTTTACAATAAATCTCGAAACGTGAGAACGCCACACCCACCTAGATATCAGTGTATATACATGCTAGAGATGACACATCAGTATGCTATGAATGGACCTGCAAGCAGAGATACATTGTATGTAAAACATATTTCATGGATTGTTGCTATTTTGTGGAAACGGAACTGCCTATATAAACACTGTTTTTTTGTTATAAAATGACTTTTCTCCCCTCCCCATTCACTTCACTTCTACTTCTTCCACGAGTAATGCCTTTGTGTTATATGACTACTAACTGCAAGCCATTTGATCGATCTGATAATTATGTTGTCAATCCTGTTGGACTTCGGGCACGCTGCCGATCTGTGTTGTAAGCCTTCGTGTATTAAACACAATTACATAGAGCATTTGATAACACGCTGTTATTTGTCACATGGACCAACTTGTAGTTTTGAATCTATATATTTCACATTTCTTGTGGGAATGGTGGTTGTGTGCTTCGTCATAAACTGGCGTAAATTAATGTCGTGTAAAATTAATATTTCTTTTATTTGCTAATGAATTGTAGTTGTTAAAGAGTGCTCAAGTTCCCCATGTCAACAAGGAGCACCGTGCTTTAAGATTGGCAACGGGTACTCCTGTGCTTGCCCAGCAGGTAGGTAGGAGTAATTATTGCACGAACCAATGACGTAGTCGAAGACAACTTCGGAAATATGTGTTAACGGAAATGAACGCACATGCACGTGTACACGCATACAACGTTAATAAACACTAGATTGTGTTGTGTTTAGTAAACAAGAGTAAACTTACGAAATTAAGTATTTATTGAGAAGGTGGCTTTTTAGGCAACAATGTAGTATTTTAATATATATATATATATATATATATATATATATATATATATATATATATATATATATATTAGTTTTCATTTTTCATACGTCAGTGCATACTCAGTCACGCACGCAGTAAAGACATCCCAAGTAATGCACACAACCACACGCGCTGTGGATGTGCTAAAACAAAAATCTATCATGTATAAATATAATATTTTTTTAACAAATGTGAATGGCAAGCCACAAGTGTTTCCGGTTAAATTAATTAGAACATGGATTACGCAATTACCTTACTTCACACTGTTTTGACATACTATGAAAGTGTCAACCTTTGCTAACACCACTTTGTACACAGTTAATGTTACTGATAATCACACATCGTATTATATACTTTATATGCAATCAGTGTTTATGTGCACCCGGTATTAAGCCCAGTGCGAATATTAATTAATAATTGAAGTAATGACAATTCCATACAGTATTAATTTATGGTTTCGACACTACGATTGTTTTGTATTTAGGTTACTTTGGACGTAACTGTGAAACTAAGCTATCGTTTGACAACGACAAGGAGGTCACCCCACCAGGTGAGACAATCAACTGATGTGACGGCACTAACTATATATATATATATATATATATATATATATAATATATATATATATATATATATATATATATATTACACATTCCCATATAATGTGGTCACCTTGTCTTTATTACTGAGTGTGGCGTAGTACCTTAAGCCAGGGATCAAACTTAACGTTTGTTTGAGATAAGTGAATCAGGGTTTTACATAATTGTGCTGTACTCGTTAAGTCTCATAATTCATATTAATAAGTATGTTCATCATCTTCTTTGTGGATGAGTGCTTCTACTGTTAGTAGTGCTCCAAGGTTCGAGTGGGGCTATATATAAGCAGTGGTACTTGTAGGCATGTAACCAAGAATGCCATGTCATTAGTTTTATGAGATGCCCTCTGTCTCCATCAGTTAGATATTCTTTGACACATTGAGTGCATGCTTGCTGGTTGTATATATAACAGAGATATATATGAAAGCATGTTGCAGATGGCAGTCTGGTGTATCGTAGAATCGGTGGTGAGAAAGATGCAGTGCACCAGCAGTAGGACCTTAACAGCTCCAGGAGTGGGAGAAGACCTGGCTAATAGATTTCCACCCAGATAAATGTGAAATTATACAGAGTACAAATGAAGTTAAACCCAACAATTCTGATTAGTATATTCATGATCACATATTATCCCGAGCCATAGACTATAACCCTAAATCGAAGTAAGAGAAAACTAGACATTGACAAAGGGCGACCAATCCTGGAGAACGGCTACACAACACTGCAAAGCACCTAGGCATAAATATCAATAGCAAACTGTCCTGGAACCACCAAGTAGATGCTATCACAAAGAAAGCCAATAGCACCCTTATCTTTCTTAGACGTAACACGAAGACTAGTCAAATCATACTGTTACCAAACCTTTGTTAGACCATCACTTGATTATGCTTCTATCATCTGGGACACCACGACCAAACAAAACATCAACACACCTGAGCATAATGGTACAAAGGCGAGCTGTATGTATATAACGTATATAACTCTAAACAGTGACTGGCGGCGCCACAGTAGTCCAACTGCAATGACCCAAAGACTGAATTGGCAGCCCCAGAACACCATAGACACACATCTAGGCTAACTGAATCCAGGTTCTCTATGATGTACACAATTCTGCATGTGCTAAGTTGACATCCATTTGTGCATACACCCAGCCAGCATTCACTCACTGTGCCACAGAACATTTAGCAGCTGGGCGCATAGGCCACCCCCTACAACTAATGGTCCAACATTCCTGGGTACAAGCCTATGACATAGCCTAAGACTATGAACACTCCTTCTTTGTAGCCCCAAAAGAACCTTGGAACAAACTAACACCCAAAACAGTAAATGCTCCCTCTCAAGCAGTGCCTGGACTGGAGGCTTGACATAACTGAAACAGGCAGTGGTTAAAATATATTGACCGCTGATTTTAACTCGCACTTGCACTTTTTCTATAAACATTTATTAATCAGCATTGTCCAACACTTGAACATGCCCACACCATCCATGAAATCTGCATTTATTACAGTAGTGGATTACTGAAAGAAGAAGGCCGAGTAGCCAAGCCTAAATCAAACACAATCGATGTTTCAATACTCGTAGTCAAAGCCATGCATTCAACATTGCAACGGAATATCGTGTGCTGCGATTTTGTCTTTACGCCTCACCATCGCAACGATTTTACGACACAAAGGCCTATCAAACATACCACATAAGTCGAAATAACGATGAAAACGGTAACTACAGTCGAAAATAACGGCGGCAACGTTGCATGCCGGAAACGTCTTGTTTACATGAATCATTGCGTATGTCTGACAGCGATTTTCATTGGAAATCCCGTCGTCGAGGTCTACGCAAATCAGTAAATTGTTATCGACGAGGCTCGCCAGGTCATTGTTTCGTCTTGCACCTTTGTATCTACAAATGGCATATTATGTGAAAATAAGTTGATATGTAGTTGAGGAAAACAATATATAGTGTATGGGGAATGCTGGTTTACTGGACATTTTTATTTTAAACATGGCGGATGTCAGTATGCAACTTTAACATCTCATACTTTAATAGGTTTCCTGGGTAAAGCCATGGTCATATTTAATTGCATTATCAAATCCAGTATATCAACTCCGTTCAAATGACACCCTAGCATTTCTGCCTTGTCGAGAATCGCCAAAAAATGATTCATTCATATTTTCTGTAACATTATTCAATAGTTTATTTGTATATCTCTCTTTGTCGACTGGCTTTATGCAAAGCTCCAATTGACTCTATCAGTAAATTACAATGATTCTTGCAACCATGCTATCTGTCTGCGAAGTTTGGATAGCTGGTCGTTTGTTGTCAATCATGTCATTCATGTCGTACTTGATAACATGGCCGGTATTTGTGTATGCCGTTTATACAAATGTTTGGGTTCCGGTTTCAGAATTATGTCAATGATACCTCCATATTTTCGGTGGTTAAGGTAATTATAATAGTTTTTGGATCACAAGGCACTCAGCCCAACTATTCCCCCTCCTCATCCACAGCCCCCACAGGATTGGTTCTGCTAAATCAAATGCTCCAAAGATGTGCAAATGCCATAATGCAGAACTTTGATTTGATTACGTAAGTATCAGTAACACAATCTTTATTTCTACCGTGGCAGCTATTTTAGGCCTAACGATGGTTGTCTTCTTGTTTTGTTTAATTAATGTCATATCAGTGATGTTGGAATCGATACCTCATATCTGGAAACATATAAAAAGAACTCTTATTATTTCTGTATCTTGTCTTGTTAGAAAGATATGACAGTAAGATGGTTCTTGAGGCCTTTTTTAATTTGTTTTAGTTTTTTAACAAAAATGTCGAAATGTGAGAACGCCACACCCACCTAGATATCAGTGTATATAGATGCTAGAGATGACACATCAATATGCTGAGAATGGACCTGCAAGCAGGGATACATTGTATGTAAGACATAACTCATGCATTGTTGCTATTTTGTGGAAACGGAACTGCGTATATAAACATTGTTATTTTGGTAAAATGACTTTTCTCCTCTCCCCATTCACTCCCCTTGTACATTGTCCACGAGTGATGCCATTGTGTTATTTGGCTACTAACTTCAAGCCATTTTATTATTATTATAAATTTATTCAGCCTCCGTTGCCGGAGAAGAAACATTACATACATAGTCATACGCACATTCACATATAAAAGTCACACGGTGAAGAATAAAAACTTGATAAAATAAGATAAATAGCAACAATACATACAGTGGCATGATATAGTATATACAACTCAGTGTATATTGTGTATATCAGTTAAAATAAAGAGACGCGTAATATATTAGAGTGCAGTGGTTAACAGATGAACTAAAAGATGTTCATGTGAATATGGCTTGGTAAAATTATCAGTAAAGAAAAGGTGTCTAATCGAGTCAACAAGACCATCATTGTTTGTCACACTAGTTTTGGGTACATGTTGAGAATTAAAGGCTCGTTTAGTTGATGACTCGCCCATAGATACCACCCTATCCAGCAGGGTTCCAGGTACCGTTTTACCATAAAATATAAAACGAGACAATAAGTGATGCATCAGTCGACGCGCTGGACTTTCAACTTTAAATATTATATTATACAAGGATAACACCTTTCTATTTACAATATCTTCGATCTTTTCAATATTTAGTACTTTAAGTAAGGCTGTGTTGTGTGATCGTTTACTTAATCCAAGACTTTGTTTAATTAATCTACCCTGTACAGATTCAAGTCGACGCATTTGGATGGCGGTGCTGCTCATGCATTCTAAACCGTATGTTAACGTGGGTTGACATATACATTTATACAGATACGCTTGAACATCAGGAGTGGCTCCTGGGTATAACATATCGGCACTACCAAGCCCATAAAATGACTGTCTGCATTTTGTTAGTCTGTTGGTGACATGGCTGGCATTATTACCACCACGATTAAACTTTGGGTCTTCGTATAACGAACACTTTCCAACAATCCTGCATTTCGATTTTTCAACCCCAAATTTTGCTAATACATCAATTAGGTTCTGTAGATCTTGAACATTTGTTGAGAATAAGGTAATATCGTCGGCATAAGCCATAGAATTGTACAATGTATCACCTATTCTGACGCCTGCGTCACAGTTATTCAAGTCTAGTAAAAGTTGATTAATAAAAATGTTAAATAGATACGGCGAGAGAACGCTCCCTTGTCGTGTACCACGTGTTAAACAAAACGATTTACTATATGAACCATTCCATTTGACTACAGCATTCAGCTTATTATTCCAGTTATACAATAGTAACCACTCATGTATAGGTAAACATGAATCAACTTTAGAAACAGATAAATCAGTATCTGGTAAAATCAGTGCTTCTACCATCTTAGTATGTATAGAGCTTAGAGTAATTGGCCGATAATTCTGTGCAATGTTTGGGTTAAGTGTAGATTTCTTTAGTATGTGAACAATTAAACCAGTGGTGAATAATGTAGGTACGCATGCCCTGGATAGCATAACAGTGTATAGTGATGGAAGCAGTGAACACAGTAATGAGGATTTGCCATAAATAAGATGTTCAGCAGTTATACCATCGAGTCCTGGTGATTTATTTTTACGAAGATTAGATATAAGCATATCGACTTGATCCTGATTTACCTCATGTGTGCCCACCAAATAACAATTATCATTATAATATTGCTCTACCGTATGATTGTCATGGGTTTGTTCAATATTACATTCTGGTAAAGCTTGCATAACATCACCATAGAATTCACCAAAATCTATGGCACATAGAGATGATTTAACTTTTGTAATCCTTCGCTGTTTTATTAAATTCCAGAATGCAGACAGTTTCCTGTTCTTTAACATAACATTAAGTTTCTGGTATTTATTGTTCCATTTGATCGATCTAACAATGATTTTGTTAATGCTGTTGGACTTCGGGTACACGATCGATCTGTGTTGTATGCCTTCGAGTATTAAACACAATTACGTAGAGTGTTGGATATTATCACGCTATTATTTGTCACAATACATGGACCAACTGTTATTTTATAATTGATATATTATACATTGCTTGAGGGAATAGTTGTTGTGTGCTTCGTCATAAACTGGCGTAAATTTGCGTCGCTTAAAATTAATATTTGCTTTATTTGCTAATGAATTGTAGTGACTAAGAAGTGCTCAAGTTTTCCGTGTCAACACGGAGCACGGTGCTTACAAATTGACAACGGGTACTCGTGTGATTGCCTACTAGGTAGGTGGTTGCGTCACTGCATATTGCATGCAGTAATCATTGTACGACGCAATGACGTAGTAAAGACACGATCGGAAATATGTATAAACGGAAGTGAACACACATGCACATGTCCACGCATACCACTTTAATAAACACTATATTATGTTGTGTTTATTGTATGTGTACTCACAATAACAAACATACCGAAATTAAGTATTCATTGAGAAGATGGTTTTACGGCAACAATGGCAGTATTTTACTAAATATGTTAGTTTTCGTTTTTTCTTACGCCAATGCACACTCAGACACGCGTGCAGTAATGATAGCCCAAGCAATACACACAACCACCCACCCGTACACGATAAATATGCTGCGGATGTCCTAAAACAAAACACTATCATCTATAAATATAATAATTGTTAACAAATGTGAATGGCATGCCACAAGTGTTTCCGGTTAAATTAATTAGATCATGAATTACGCAATTACCTTAACTCACAATGTTGTGACATACAATAACAGTGTCAATCTTTGCTAAAACCACTTTGTACACAGTTTATGAGGCTAATGTTAATGTTGTTTACACATCGTATTATATACTGTATATGCAATCATTGTTTATTTGCACCCAGTATTAAGCCCAGTGTGAATATTGATTAATAATTTAAGTAATGACAATTCCATAATATATTAATTGATGGTTTCGACACTATGATCGTTTTGTGTTTTAGGTTACTCTGGACGTAACTGTGAAACTAAGATATCGTTTTCCGACGACAAGGAGGCCATCCGCTCGGTGGAATATACAAGTAGCTATATATATATATATATATATATATATATATATATATATATATATATATATATATATATATATATATATATATACACACCACAACGTAGAGTATAGCTATTTTCACACTTTGTTACAAGCTAAACGCATTTATTTGGTAAACTGTGTGTGTGTGTATATATTATATATATATATATATATATATATATATATATATATATATATATATATATATATATATATATGCTTTGTTCTGTTATCCTCAGTAGTATAGTAGTAGTATGCTGGGGCGTAGCGGTTCCTCCGGAGTAAGGTCAAAGTCAAGACCAAGTGGCGCCCCTTAGCGAGTAACGGATGGTAGCGCCCCTAGCGGACATGTCGTCAACTAGTATGGCCCAAATTTGTGCGTCTTAGTTTAACAATTATATTAAAGGGGGTTAGAAGTCATGTAGTGCTACCTGGTTGATATGTGGTGAACTACAATCTAGGTCACAGAGCAAGTGGAGCCATCTGACGGATATTTCGTGAATTAGTACCCCCAAAATACATGGGTCTTTTTTAAACTACTTTTAAAAATAGTCACGAGGCGATCCTGGCGAGCGTTTTGCTTGGCTGTTGCGGATGAAGAATGGTTTTGATTGGTTGTGGCGGAGGAAGGGTAGAAGGTCAAAAAAGAAAGGTTAACGTTAAGGTCAATTATCATCATCACGTTCTGCACATAGGCCACTTGGGTCACTTTCTTCACGTTCCTCATGTAGGTCATCTACACATCATAGCGCATGCCCAATGTTATTGTTTTCTTATCTATCTTATATAACAGTGGGGTAATGCTACTGGAGCGGAGGAAGGTAAGAGGTTATAAGTTATTGTGTCTTTTTAAAACTATATCAAACAGGACTTAACGCAGCGATCTATGCAGTGTGCCCGCTCTCCCGATAGTTAGGTTGTCAACTACAAACATATGTGACGCGGCATGCAAAAACCAGGTTTTTAAGTTGACAATTCCATATTATTATTGATTCAATTAGAGGAGATGAGGAGCTTTAAAATGATTCCAAGATGAACCCTCTATCTTATGTATGCGCGAAGATATTCCAATTCAAGTACATAAGTTTGTGGAATGTCACTTCCGAGAAAATGAGCTTTTAAAGTGATCCGTCGTAAAAGTTATATCGTGGAATGTTACCGTAGAAACCACACATTTATAATGCTCCAATTGTCCTGAAATTTTGACCTAGAGTTGATGTATACAAAGGCCCTGCGCAGAATAATTAAAAATAACTTATCCTTATTTATTTTACTTAATACATTTTATTAACTAAATTTCATTATTTTATTGATTAAAATACTTTTAATTGGGATTCGGAATTAATATATGGCTAGTTATATTTTATATTCACCTTGTCTTTTTTAACCTTTTAATTACAAAAAATTCAAATAAACCACTTTTTTCAGTCAGACAGAAATAATTATGTTGGAAGTCACTGTAGTCATTTACCGTGACAACACTGAGCATACCAGGTAAGCAAATATCCACTAACAGGTGTCACCTCTGACCAAGGTGGACCCAGCTGCAATTAGCAGTTTTGCAGTGTCCTGCCTGTCTTTTGATATTGGCTTCCATGCCCCTTGCCCTGTTCTAACCAGCCTGGCTAGATGGCAACTGATTAGGCATGCTATTGTGTCAGTGCGTCAATGGTGGTGTAAACTGATAAGAAATGTTTGCTTGAGGGAAGGAAGTGGCATCCCAATCCAGATAGAATCTTCAGTTGCTTTACACTGTTGTAGTTTTGAAGCTTGGGTAATTGAGTAACCTGCCAGACATTTCCATTACTCATTAATATATTATACATTAAAGGGAACCAAAAGGGAAATATTAAGTGCTATGCACGTGAAAGAGCTAATACAAAGCAACCATTCTGAACGGTAATCACATTTTTAACGTCAGTGGTTTATTAGTAAAATAATTCCAGTGGAAAATTTTACTGAAATCATCGGCTTCATAGAGGCGTCCATGATGCGCCTCTTCCTGTTGTCTGACCGTGGTCTGACCACTCAGCAGGGAAAACCCGGGCCTTAAAGTCACGTGTCCGTTCGTCGTAATGTATCGCCGTTGTAAACACAATTTTTAAGAACGCGAATTTGAAAAGGACACCTTCGAAAACGTTGCTTCGAATAGGATGTTTTCACCTATATACGGGTCAAGACCCGCAAAAACGTCGGCGACGTCGAGTTTTCAAGAATGGAGCGGGCAAAGATATTAGGCGATATTTAATCACCAAGATAGTCGTCAAACGGGTTACCGGTCGAATCCTTCCGTCGCCGTAGCCAAGTCATCAGGCGCAAGAAGGTTAGAAATATTATTAATTTTCTGTATCAAATTATTTGAATCTTTACCATTAGACAATTGCGATGTCTGTCGAGATGACTTAGTACATACTGATATTGTTCGTAAACGTCCCCCCGTTAACGTTCTAAATATGACAGGGATCATGGAGCCGCTAATGGGCCCAAAAGGGGTTAGGCCGTCCGATATTTTATTCATGATTATTTTTTTTTATTTTATCCTACTTTGAATGGTTTATATCACGTTAGCGTGAACAAGCATAAAAATAAGGTAAAGCTACATGTCAATAAAAAAAAACAGCTGAATACAAGCCGATTATAGACGCAATAACCGCGCGATGAACGATAATATAGGCACTTTGATATCACTGCTAAATACTTTAAAAGTACTGCCTTTGAGTTTTGTGCTACGCATGCAGTTCTATTTTCAGGTTGACCCTCTGGGCCAAAGACTGCTATATTTTTTAGTAAACATATTATTCAAACATAAAAAATGCATTGGAATGTTGTTTTCAATCATTCATGTTATTTGTTTAGTGAGAGAACAAATTACAAATTCTTTCGAAGTTCAGATACTCATACAAATTGATACTAGACATGTTACAGGCTTAAGTAAAAGGGTGAATAATTACCTAGTGAGACATAACTTTTGTATGTAAAAAAAAACTTAAAAAATTTTCAATATTTTTTTATTGGTAGTTTCTTGAAAATTGGGGGACACTGAGCAAACAAGAAGAAATTTAACAGACTAGCATAATATACTAGATGGAACGTTTGTAGATATCCCACAAGATCACTCTTCCCAAAACAACACAGATTTTGGGGAAAAACTTGGAAAAATTTGGAACTAGCTTTCCCTAAATGGTGGAATTCTTACCCCCAACCATTTGTCGTGCAAATCATAATGTAATTCCAAAAAAAATTTATCCAAAGGGTTTTGAATAAGTCAGATGATCCACCCTGCCCTTAGGTGATGTCCAATTGAACATTTTTTTTTAAAATATAAATGGAGGAGTACAAACAAATGTACTGAAGAGCCCATTACTTTAACATGAGATCAGTATCAAAAAAAAAAAGTATCATAGTTACCAATGTCAAATACGATTCCAATGTAATCAGTTTTTTCATGATTCTTTAATAATATTCTGTTTCTAACAAAGGCGACTTTCATGGAATCCCAGGTGTCATTCTTGTCCCGTTGTTGTGTCACTAATGTTCTAACTGATTACTGCTATCCCCAAACCAGGTGTTATTATTATTAATAAAGAATTTTTTAGGTATTGGTGAATCATTTAAAGTGGTTAATAATTTAATTTTTATGGTTTTGAATCAAATAAAAAAAAGAGGATTTTTAAATTTAAAAAAACATGATCAAATAAATTTCAATAAAAAATTCAAAACCAGGGGGATATTAAAAAAGATCCATTAAAGGGATCCACATTTGAAAGGAATTTGGTAAGGAGTTTTTTTAAACCCTTTTAAAAGGGCATTTTGGTAAAAGAATTTTGGGAATAAAAATCTTGGTAACCACATTTTGGTAAGGATTTTGGTAAAAACCCAAAAAATATTTTATAAAGGCATATTTCTTTTAAAAAATTACCTCTAGTTCATAGGGTTTAGGACAGTGGTTGTGGTCAATTTTTTAAAACTGGATATGCTGGGAGCAATCTGTGTATGCACAGCAGGGCAGAGCTTTTGGCCCAAAAAGTTTTATTTTTTTTGTATGCTTTATGCCATTTCCCCAATAGCTTTGTTTTCCCCCGGGTTTTTGTTTATA
>JAODUO010000553.1:0-45000 GCA_025642075.2 Ridgeia piscesae
TGTGTAGTGAGTGTGTCTTTGGTCTCTCATGTGTGGTGAGTGTGTCTTTGGTCTCTCATGTGTGGTGAGTGTGTCTTTGGTCTCTCATGTGTAGTGAGTGTGTCTTTGGTCTCTCATGTGTAGTGAGTGTGTCTTTGGTCTCTCATGTGTGGTGAGTGTGTCTTTGGTCTCTCATGTGTGGTGAGTGTGTCTTTGGTCTCTCATGTGTGGTGAGTGTGTCTTTGGTCTCTCATGTGTAGTGAGTGTGTCTTTGGTCTCTCATGTGTGGTGAGTGTGTCTTTGGTCTCTCATGTGTGGTGAGTGTGTCTTTGGTCTCTCATGTGTGGTGAATGTGTCTTTGGTCTGTCATGTGGAATGGCTGTCTTTGGTTTGTCATATAGGATGTCTGTCACATATATAGTTGGTCTGTCATGTATGATGTCTATCTTTGGTGTGTCGGGTGTGACATATCATTGGTCAGTGTGTTCTTACAGAGGGTCAACACAGCTATAATGGATGAGTATGTGAGACGTGTGTTTGAGGCTATTCGCTCTGATGAGGAGTTGGAGACACTGCAGCCGCAGATAGGTGAGTGGAGGTGGAGGCATCTGTTGTACACATTGTATAGTCTGTGACACAGCATATGTCTATGACAGTGAACAGAACACACTGTACAGTCTGTGACACAGCAGATGTCTATGACATTGAACAGTACACACTGTACAAGTCTGTAACACAACATATGTCTATGACATTGAACAGTACACAATGTACAAGTCTGTGACACAGCAGATGTCTATGACATTGAACAGTACACAATGTACAAGTCTGTGACACAGCAGATGTCTATGACATTGAATAGTACACACTGTACAAGTCTGTGACACAGCAGATGTCTATGACATTGAACAGTACACAATGTACAAGTCTGTGACATTGAACTATACACTACGTGCATGTCTGCAGCACTAAACAAGAATGAACTGGTCTGATTAATTTAATTACTAAGTTCCTGTAGGGATTCAATTGATCTAACCTAAAATATCTTGATGTAGCATGAATGTCTTGTATATATCTAACTGAGAAAGTCCGAGATATCATGTAGGGGGTGTATTGACATGATATACCAAGTATGTTGTGTACCGATGGTAGATGCCTAGTAGGGGGTGCACTGATGTGAGATATCTTGTTGGGGTGTACTGATGGTAGCTATCTTGTTGGGGTGTGCTGATTGTAGATATATTTTTGGGGTGTACTGATTGTAGATATCTTGTAGGGGGTGTACTGATAGTAGATATCTTGTTGGAGAGTATTGATAGTAGATATCTTGTAGGGGGTATACTGATGGTAGATATCTTGTAGGGGTTGTACTGATAGTAGATAACTTGTTGGAGTGTACTGATGGTAGATATCTTTTTGGGGTGTACTGATGGTAGATATCTTGTAGGGGGTGTACTGATGTGAGGCGTCTTGTAGGGGGCATACTGATTGTAGATATCTTGTAGTGGGTGTACTGATGTGAGGTGTCTTGTAGGGGGTGTATTGATGTGAGGTGTCTTGTAGGGGGTGTACCGATGTGAGGTGTCTTGTAGGGGGTGTACTGATGTGAGGTGTCTTGTAGGGGATGTTCTGGTGCAACAAGCCACCTGTGTGCTGGGAATGCACCAGGCTGTTGAGAACCTCAAAGCGAAGCTGCTGAAGCATAAACAGGAGGTGAGATCACGTGTGTGAGATCACGTGTGTGTGTGATCACGTGTGAGATCACGTGTGTGAGATCACGTGTGTGAGATCACGTGTGTGTGATCACGTGTGTCAGATCACGTGTGTCAGATCACGTGTGTGAGACCACGTGTGTGAGACCACATGTGTAAACTCTAAATACTGGTCAGTGTGTGTAGCCTAAGTTTGGTCCTAGCATGGTGCATGCCACTTAGAATAGCTAACAATATCTTTAAAGTAGACGTTTTAAATCTGCACACAATGAACTACAGCCCAGGGCTAACCCTAACCTGTGGTGCACCGTGTAATTGTCTGTAATCACTTCTACTTCCTGTGTCATATAATATATTATCAGTTCGTAAATTGTCAGGATATATAAATGCTTAATTAGTCCTCTCAAATGAACCTGATGTGATGGATACTGGGGCTAGATATGTGATTAGCGGTTGCAGTAGGGAGTGACTGCTTGGCTAAACATGACATCCTGTAGAATGTAAGCTACTAGAAAAATACAAATACTCGACCATGCCCATGTTGCATATATTCTTGTGCTTAATGATACAAAACATGTTACTGATAAATGCTTTAATTACAGCTTGGCAGCCATCTAGTCAAAACCTACCCGCTGAGGTCCCGGATAGACGCCTGGGTGAATGAGAAGTACATGCAGTTTGAGGTGAGTTGTTCATGTCGGTAATCAGCAGACGGTTTCACATGGTTATTAGCTGATTCATGCGGTTTTTACTAGACAGTTTCACGCCAGTTGTAGGGCGAGATTGCATGTGAGTCAAGTTAACTAGCAACAGGAAGTACTCAGCCATCGCAGTGGTAGTAGGATGTCTTTGTTTGGGGCGTAGTCACAGGAATGACATGTAGTGACTGATGAAAATAAACCAATTGGGGAAGTTTGTACAGTGAAGCTGTTTCGGTGGTCATTTCAATGGTCAAATCTAGTGACGGTCAAATCTAGTGACGGTCAAATCTAGTGACGGTCAAATCTAGTGACGATGTAATGTGTTTGTAGAAAGAGTTCATTGAGCAGCACCAGTGGAGCGCTCATGAGGAGACGATGGAGGTCTGTCGTCGGCAGCAGCTGGACCAGGCCTACTACTTCGTCCACCGCGACCTCATCTTTATGAGAGATGTAAGTCACTCGTCTTCTTTAACCTGTCCATCTTCATCACTAAACACATCAACCACATTGGGATTCCCACCAGTCATGTATCTGTCTTGAAATTGGAGCAAGGATTTGTGCTGTTCCCACGGGTGATGGAGCAACAAAACAGTGGTTTGATAATTGTATGGTTGTTTCTGCAACTTCCAGGGGTTGTAATTTTGGATAGCAGCGAAAGCAACCCTGTTGGGGATAAGCGGGGGTGATGCTTTTGCTTGCACAACACACAGTGGGTGATAATATGTGATGTTATTGCTTGCAGCAACACACAGTGGGTGATGATATGTGATGTTATTGCTTGCAGCAACACACAGTGGGTGATAATATGTGATGTTATTGCTTGCAGCAACACACAGTGGGTGATAATATGTGATGTTATTGCTTGCAGCAACACACAGTGGGTGATAATATGTGATGTTATTGCTTGCAGCAACACACAGTGGGTGATGATATGTGATGTTATTGCTTGCAGCAACACACAGTGGGTGATAATATGTGATGTTATTGCTTGCAGCAACACACAGTGGGTGATAATATGTGATGTTGTTGCTTGCAGCAACACCGGTGTTATGGATGGTTCTGAGCACCAAGTGGGTGATAATATGTGATGTTGTTGCTTGCAGCAACACACAGTGGGTGATAATATGTGATGTTGTTGCTTGCAGCAACACACAGTGGGTGATAATATGTGATGTTATTGCTTGCAGCAACACACAGTGGGTGATAATATGTGATGTTATTGCTTGCAGCAACACACAGTGGGTGATAATATGTGATGTTATTGCTTGCAGCAACACACAGTGGGTGATAATATGTGATGTTGTTGCTTGCAGCAACACACAGTGGGTGATAATATGTGATGTTGTTGCTTGCAGCAACACACAGTGGGTGATGATATGTGATGTTGTTGCTTGCAGCAACACACAGTGGGTGATAATATGTGATGTTGTTGCTTGCAGCAACACACAGTGGGTGATAATATGTGATGTTGTTGCTTGCAGCAACACACAGTGGGTGATAATATGTGATGTTGTTGCTTGCAGCAACACACAGTGGGTGATAATATGTGATGTTGTTGCTTGCAGCAACACACAGTGGGTGATAATATGTGATGTTATTGCTTGCAGCAACACACAGTGGGTGATAATATGTGATATTATTGCTTGCAGCAACACACAGTGGGTGATAATATGTGATGTTATTGCTTGCAGCAACACACAGTGGGTGATAATATGTGATATTATTGCTTGCAGCAACACACAGTGGGTGATAATATGTGATGTTATTGCTTGCAGCAACACACAGTGGGTGATAATATGTGATGTTGTTGCTTGCAGCAAGACCGGTGGGTAAAATAAATGTGATACGCCAACTCCCCTTCCCCCCAACAAAGTCTGGTGCCTAAATGGGGGTGATCCTTATTGCCTTTGGCAGCAACAACCCTGGGTACATGGTATTTTTGTATTATTGCTTGCAGCAACACACAGTGGGTGATAATATGTGATATTATTGCTTGCAGCAACACACAGTGGGTGATAATATGTGATGTTATTGCTTGCAGCAACACACAGTGGGTGATAATATGTGATTTATTGCTTGCAGCAACACACAGTGGGTGATAATATGTGATGTTATTGCTTGCAGCAACACACAGTGGGTGATAATATGTGATGTTATTGCTTGCAGCAACACACAGTGGGTGATAATATGTGATGTTATTGCTTGCAGCAACACACAGTGAGTGATAATATGTGATGTTATTGCTTGCAGCAACACACAGTGGGTGATAATATGTGATGTTATTGCTTGCAGCAACACACAGTGGGTGATAATATGTGATGTTATTGCTTGCAGCAACACACAGTGGGTGATAATATGTGATGTTGTTGCTTGCAGCAACACACAGTGGGTGATAATATGTGATGTTGTTGCTTGCAGCAACACACAGTGGGTGATAATATGCGATATTATTGCTTGCAGCAACACACAATGGGTGATAATATGCGATGTTATTGCTTGCAGCAACACACAGTGGGTGATAATATGTGATGTTATTGCTTGCAGCAAGAGCCGGTGTTACGAAAGGAACTGAGCAGGGTACGCCAACCAAATCGCACGTTCACCTTCGAGACAAAGATCTGGATGCCTAGCAACTGGGTGGTGACCCGCGTCCTCTATGGTCAGACCGAGGTCGTTCCCACGGTCATTGTCAACAACCCTGCGGCCTACACTGGTATTGTTGTGGACCCAGACCAGGTATGCAGCCACCGTCAAGTTTGTTCCTATTCACCGGTTGTATTGTAGCCAGAGACATCACTGCTGCCATGCAGGAGTTCTATTATGAGTTGGCACAGCACTGTTTATAGGCACTTGTAAATGGTGAGGTTTATATGAATTAGTACTGTGTCTAGATATCGTGAGGTCTGTAAGCACTAGTTGTACTATCTAGACATGGTGTGGTTTATAAAAACACTAGTCATACTGTGCCTAGACATGGTGTGGTTTATAAGCATTAGTCAAACTATCCATAGACGACTACTAGACGAGGTGTGGTTTATATGCACCAGTCGTACTATGCCTAGACGTGGTGTGTTTTATAAGCACTTGTCGTACTATGCCTAGACGTGGTGTGTTTTATAAGCACTAGTCGTGGTGTGTTTTATGAGCACTAGTTGTACTGTGCCTAGACGTGGTGTGGTTTATTTGTCTGTGGTGTGGTGTCACTGCCTCATGTGTTGTGTCTCCAGCCCAAGTACTTTGTGAGGAAGTACACTTCGAGGAAGACCAACACCCGCTACCCCTTCTGGCGCTGGCTCAACTACTTCCACCGCACCTGGGCCTGGACATGGAATGCCATGTTCTGGCTGGGGGTAAGTAAGAGGGGCACGCTACCCCACCATACACTACAGACTACTCCACGGTGTGAACAAGCAACCCAACCTTATGTAACCCCCACATGGAAGTAACAACCCCACCATACAGACGTACACCCCACCAGATTAAGTCATAGATCGACCTACCGGTGTCATGATTGATGTTATAGTTGGTGGTGCCATGGTTCGTGTTGTAGTTGATGGTGCCATGGTTCATGTTGTAGTTGGCGGTGCCATGGTTCATGTTGTAGTTGGCAGTGCCATGGTTCATGTTGTAGTTGGCAGTGCCATGGTTCGTGTTGTAGTTGGCAGTGCCATGGTTCATGTTGTAGTTGGCAGTGCCATGGTTCATGTTGTAGTTGGTGGTGCCATGATTCATGTTGTAGTTGGTGGTGCCATGATTCGTGTTGTAGTTGGCGGTGCATTGGTTCGTGTTGTAGTTGGCGGTGCCATGGTTCATGTTGTAGTTGGTGGTGCCATGATTCTTGTTGTAGTTGGCGGTGCCATGATTCTTGTTGTAGTTGGCGGTGCCATGATTCTTGTTGTAGTTGGCGGTGCCATGGTTCATGTTGTAGTTGGTGGTGCCATGATTCATGTTGTAGTTGGCGGTGTCATGATTCATGTTCTAGTTGGCGGTACCATGATTCGTGTTGTAGTTGGTGGTGTCATGATTCATGTTGTAGTTGGCGGTGTCATGATTCATGTTGTAGTTGGTGGTGCCATGATTCATGTTGTAGTTGGTGGTGTCATGATTCATGTTGTAGTTGGTGGTGCCATGATTCATGTTGTAGTTGGTGGTGTCATGATTCTTGTTGTAGTTGGTGGTGCCATGATTCTTGTTGTAGTTGGTGGTGCCATGGTTCATGTTGTAGTTGGTGGTGCTATGATTCATTTAACAAGATTTAACAAGATTGCCACCTAGAGATTCAACTCTAGATTGCAGGTGGACTAGGAAGCAATTTGGCTTATCGAGAGTCGAACCTATCTATCTAAGTATACCCCACCCGCCTTAGGTATATGTCGATTTTATTTTAAAATATATTAACACTACTAGCACGTACACAGCTGTGTTGTAGTTGGTGGTGCCATGGTGCAGCCCAGTCAGCTTGCGAGCACTCTTCTTCCCGTACGCCTTCATGCCTGACCTGGAGCTCAGTCAAGTCAGCGTGAGTAACATTGATGACACAATGTGCCTGCATAAGGTAGTTGCATAAAAGAACAGAGTCCCAGAATGCACTTGTGTAGTGTGGTTTATCGGTATGCAGGAAGCAGATGTCTTGGACACAGTCACGCAATTCTCGCTCCAAACTGTCAGTCAGACACAAGCATACACCCACATACACTGGCAGTTGTTGATTGCACACATTTTACATCACATGTCGCTCTGTATGTCTGGGTAAGGTATTGAGCTAGGGCTAAGAAAATTGTTTTGGGCTTGTGAGAACAGTAGTAAACATGTACGCTGTACTAAATTACAGTGACAATACATATGTAAAATTAAATGAGGCAGGTAAGTTATTTATTTACAAAAAGTGGGCATGTGTACCGTTTACAGCCATACATTAAATTGTATTTTTAATCTCTCTCAGTCTATATATGTCTATGTCTTGTTCCTCTGCCTACTTCCTTGCATCCATCTCTATATCCCTCCCTCCATCCTTCCTTCCATCTCTACCTCCCTCCCTCTCTCCCTACCACCCTGTCTTATTTCCTCCCTACTTACCTCCCTCTCTTCCTCCCTCCCTCCCTCTCCCTCTCTCCTTCAGTTCCTCACGCCCTCCCTCCCATAGTCCATCCTTCCCTCCATCTCTACCTCCCTCCCTCTCTTACTCCCTTACCTCCCTCCCTCCGTCCCCCTCCTGCCCTCACTCCCTCCCACCATCTCTACTTCCCTCCCTTCCTCCCTCCCCCCTGCCCTCACTCCCTCCCACCATCTCTACTTCCCTTCATTCCTCCCTTTGTCTCTCCTGCCTTACCTCCATGTGTAACTCTCTCCCGTCCTACATTCCTCCCTACCTCTACCTAGACCTCACTCCCTCCATCCCTTCACTTCCTCCTTACCTCCCTCCTTATCTCCATCTTTACTCCCCTCACTCCCTCCATCCCTCACTCCCTCCCTACCTCCCTCCTTATCTCCATCTTTACTCCCCTCACTCCCTCCATCCCTCCCTGCCACCCTCCTTACCTCCATCTCTACCTCCCTCGCTTCCTCCCTTCTTCCTCACTCACTCTCCTTCCCTCTCCTTCCATCCCTCCCTTCTTCCCTATCTATCCTTCCCCCTCCTTCCCCCTTCACTATCCCTTCCATCATTCTGCTGTCTCTCTCTGCCTCCTCCGACACATCATTGTGTTTGTGCGTGTTCCAGGGTAACTTGTGTCCCAAGACATCATCCCTCACCCACACCCTTCTGTCCCGCCTTCGTCTGCTGTGGCACCACGTCCGCGAGTCAAGGGACACCTTTGAGAGCAGTGCAGATAAAGGTGGGTACCTGTGCATCGAGATGTGTAAAGACAGCGTAGGGGAGCAGTGGTTGCTGATGGTGGTTCAATCACACCTGCCGAAACTCAGGCAATTTCGTTCACCCCACTTTTGCCTGTGTCTTTTGGAAGAGACACTAAAAGCTGGTGTCCCTTCTATCTAGTGTCTATGGCAGGGGAAGTAAAAGATCCCACACGGGGGTAAATGTGTAACCTGTAGTGGACTCACAAATTCTCGTTGCACTTTAAATGCCCTGCAAAGGGCCCCGTCCAGAATCTGAGAGAAGAGATAAATTTATGTACTGGCGCATTGTAAGATTTAAGACAATTTAAATAAAGGTGTGTACATCATCTGTTTATCTATATGTATTTTATCTAAAATATAGGTTTATGCATTGCATTATTGTCTTTATCAATAGTACAGATTTATGTGCTAACCACGTGTGATACATGTTTGTTTGCAGGTTTCCTCGGCAAGAGTTTCTCGCGTCATATAAACCGATTCTGGAACTACGTTTTGAAGGGTGCATGTGGCAGTGTCGCCCTGGTGCTGGGGTTGACACCCCTCTGTCTGACGGTGTCCACCCTGTCCCTGGTCACCGCTGTCACTGCTCCTGTCTGGTGAGTGCCGGGAACAAATAGTTTATTGTTATGAACTAATGTCTTCTCTTTCTGCCATCGTTACTGCGTGTCACACTGTGAACTTGGTGTCATGTGTTGGGTCTGACCAGTTCTATTGCTCTCATCCCACTCTTCCCAGAACTCCCTTAACCCAGTCCTCCCATCACAGTTTTTGTCTTCCTCGCCTTCTTTTTCCCTCTACATTCTTGGCATCTACAGTCTGCCCGTTGTCATCACCCATTCTTTCAAGAAGAAACTTGGTGTAGCTGACTCGTCCAACTAAGCACGTCTTGCTGATGTCTGCCACAAACCTTGCTCAATAAGTGTATTTGTGTTGATGTTTCCCTTCACAAGATTACAGATGTTAATTGAGTGTAGATGTGACACTGACAGAAAGCAGAGTGTCTTCAAGGTGGTCTTGTGTCCTTGCAGGATGCCACTTGTCACTGGTGTTGTCCACTTGAGTGCCATTCTCATCTACGACTTTGACCGCCCGGGTAAGTTCCATTGACCCTTAGGTATGTCACTTTGATTCACGGGTAAGTTCCATTGACCCTTAGGTATTGTCACTTTGATTCACGGGTAAGTTCCATTGACCCTTAGGTTTGTCACTTTGACTCATGGGTAAGTTCCATTGACCCTTAGGTATCCGTTCACGGTTCCATTGACCCTTAGGTATGTCACTTTGATTCACGGGTAAGTTCCATTGACCCTTAGGTTTGTCACTTTGACTCATGGGTAAGTTCCATTGACCCTTAGGTATGTCACTTTGATTCACGGGTAAGTTCCATTGACCCTTAGGTATGTCACTTTGATTCACGGGTAAGTTCCATTGACCCTTAGGTTTGTCACTTTGATTCACGGGTAAGTTCCATTGACCCTTAGGTTTGTCACTTTGACTCATGGGTAAATTCCATTGACCCTTAGGTATGTCACTTTGATTCACGGGTAAGTTCCATTGACCCTTAGGTATGTCACTTTGATTCACGGGTAAGTTCCATTGACCCTTAGGTTTGTCACTTTGACTCATGGGTAAGTTCCATTGACCCTTAGGTATGTCACTTTCATTCATGGGTAAGTTCCATTGACCCTTAGGTATGTCACTTTCACTCATGGGTAAGTTCCATTGACCCTTAGGTATGTCACTTTCACTCATGGGTAAGTTCCATTGACCCTTAGGTTTGTCACTTTCACTCATGGGTAAGTTCCATTGACCCTTAGGTTTGTCACTTTCACTCCTGGGTAAGTTCCATTGACCCTTAGGTTTGTCACTTTGACTCATGGGTAAGTTCCATTGACCCTTAGGTATGTCACTTTCACTCATGGGTAAGTTCCATTGACCCTTAGGTTTGTCACTTTCACTCATGGGTAAGTTCCATTGACCCTTAGGTTTGTGACTTTCACTCATGGGTAAGCTGCTTTGATCCTTCGGTAAGTTATTTTTATCCGTGGGTAACTTATTTTGACCATAATATTATATGTAAGTCGCTTTGACCCTTGGGGCGTTTCGGTCAAATCACTTTGACTGAAAGTTGTGAGATTTTTCTGAATAAATAAAGGTAAAGGTAAGTTCTTATTTTGCACAGTATCCGACCCTCAGGTCTGCTCAAAACGCTTTACACTTTATTTCCCTGCCAGACCTGTTCAATCAATCACCATCTCAGCTTCTCTGGGAAGCATCCAGCCATATGCCACAATTAATGCGCAATGGCTGCTCATACACATATCCACCACTGTCTATAGCCAGGTAATCATGCATACAGCTGAGTGAACTGGAGCAAAGTAGAATGAAAAACTTGCCCAAGGTTTTAACACCGCAGCACAGAATTCGAACCCAGGTTCTCATAATCGAGAGTTTGAGCCATTGCGTTCTATGAAAGTTAAATGTTGGTTTTGCTTACATTAAGCCATGCTTGGTTGTGTGTGTGATAATGTTATACTTACTAGTGTATTTATGAAACTGACGTTTTTATTTCATGAAATGTTAATCCTTGCAGGAAAAGGCAACGCCATCTTCTACCTGTTTGAGGCCATCTTCTATCGGTTCCTACTCCACGGGTGTCTGCAACCTGTGGCGGCCATCTTGGTGGCGACACTGTTCTGCCCCCTGGCGTCATTCTTCATCGTCACAGGTGCGAGTGACGTCGTGTCCCACACACCAGTAGCCACAGTTCTCTCTGTTCTACTTTATCGCTCATTGTGTTCAAGGACGTACACGAATAATGGGAATATACATTGGTCAACTTGTGTTAACAAAACATTTGGATAAACAAATTTGGTTGTTGGAAATAACTAAGTTGCATTATTATGAATTGTAATTTAGAACATTTGATTATGGTAATGTAAACAAGTATGTGAACCTTTCTTACGAACCAGACATGCAAGCTGCTGTGTGTCACTGGGAGTGTTGTCTGTCATCAGTCGGTGTGGTGTAAGGCAATGAGTGCACTGCTGTCTGCTGACAGCTGTGTATCATGTTCTTGTCTTTTCACCAATGGTGTGGTGTAAGACAATGTATCATGTTGTATATTCACAGCTGGTGTGGTGTAAGACAATGTGTCATGTTGTTTGACCACAGCTGGTGTGGTGTAAGACAATGTGTCATGTTGTTTGACCACAGCTGGTGTGGTGTAAGACAATGTATCATGTTGTCTGTCTACAGCTGGTGTGGTGTAAGACAATGTGTCATGTTGTTTGACCACAGCTGGTGTGGTGTAAGACAATGTATCAGTTGTTTGACCACAGCTGGTGTGGTGTAAGACAATGTCATGTTGTTTGACCACAGCTGGTGTGGTGTAAGACAATGTCTCAAGTTGTTTGACCACAGCTGGTGTGGTGTAAGACAATGTATCATGTTGTTTGACCACAGCTGGTGTGGTGTAAGACAATGTATCATGTTGTCTGTCCACAGCTGGTGTGGTGTAAGACAATGTATCATGTTGTTTGACCACAGCTGGTGTGGTGTAAGACAATGTATCATGTTGTCTGTCCACAGCTGGTGTGGTGTAAAACAATGTATCATGTTGTCTGACCACAGCTGGTGTGATATAAGACAATGTGTCATGTTGTTGTTTGTCCACAGCTGGTGTGGTGCGGCGTGGTGTGCGGTCTGTGTGGGACATGTTCATGTTCCACGCCATCATCAAGAGTCGAGGCCATGTCCCTGCTCATGACAGCTTCGTGGCTCGGCGAATCACTGGGCCTGGACTGGCATCAAACTACTTCTACCAGGTGTGTGTACTCAGTACAACTGTGACTGTCCTACTGGGTGTGTGTACTCAGTACAACTGTGACTGTCCTACTGGGTGCGCGTACTCAGTACAACTGTGACTGTCCTACTGGGTGCGTGTACTCAGTACAACTGTGACTGTCCTACTGGGTGCGTGTACTCAGTACAACTGTGACTGTCCTACTGGGTGCGTGTACTCAGTACAACTGTGACTGTCCTACTGGGTGTGTGTACTCAGTACAACTGTGACTGTCCTACTGGGTGCGTGTACTCAGTACAACTGTGACTGTCCTACTGGGTGTGTGTACTCAGTACAACTGTGACTGTCCTACTGGGTGTGTGTACTCAGTACAACTGTGACTGTCCTACTGGGTGTGTGTACTCAGTACAACTGTGACTGTCCTACTGGGTGTGTGTACTCAGTACAACTGTGACTGTCCTACTGGGTGCGTGTACTCAGTACAACTGTGACTGTCCTACTGGGTGCGTGTACTCAGTACAACTGTGACTGTCCTACTGGGTGCGTGTACTCAGTACAACTGTGACTGTCCTACTGGGTGTGTGTACTCAGTACAACTGTGACTGTCCTACTGGGTGCGCGTACTCAGTACAACTGTGACTGTCCTACTGGGTGCGTGTACTCAGTACAACTGTGACTGTCCTACTGGGTGCGCGTACTCAGTACAACTGTGACTGTCCTACTGGGTGCGTGTACTCAGTACAACTGTGACTGTCCTACTGGGTGCGTGTACTCAGTACAACTGTGACTGTCCTACTGGGTGCGTGTACTCAGTACAACTGTGACTGTCCTACTGGGTGCGGTACTCAGTACAACTGTGACTGTCCTACTGGGTGTGTGTACTCAGTACAACTGTGACTGTCCTACTGGGTGGTGTACTCAGTACAACTGTGACTGTCCTACTGGGTGCGTGTACTCAGTACAACTGTGACTGTCCTACTGGGTACGTGTACTCAGTACAACTGTGACTGTCCTACTGGGTGGTGTACTCAGTACAACTGTGACTGTCCTACTGGGTGCGCGTACTCAGTACAACTGTGACTGTCCTACTGGGTGCGTGTACTCAGTACAATGTGACTGTCCTACTGGGTGCGTACTCAGTACAACTGTGACTGTCCTACTGGGTGCGTGTACTCAGTACAACTGTGACTGTCCTACTGGGTGCGCGTACTCAGTACAACTGTGACTGTCCTACTGGGTGTGTGTACTCAGTACAACTGTGACTGTCCTACTGGGTGGTGTACTCAGTACAACTGTGACTGTCCTACTGGGTACGTGTACTCAGTACAACTGTGACTGTCCTACTGGGTGCGTGTACTCAGTACAACTGTGACTGTCCTACTGGGTGGTGTACTCAGTACAACTGTGACTGTCCTACTGGGTGGTGTACTCAGTACAACTGTGACTGTCCTACTGGGTGGTGTACTCAGTACAACTGTGACTGTCCTACTGGGTGTGTGTACTCAGTACAACTGTGACTGTCCTACTGGGTGTGTGTACTCAGTACAACTGTGACTGTCCTACTGGGTGCGTGTACTCAGTACAACTGTGACTGTCCTACTGGGTGGTGTACTCAGTACAACTGTGACTGTCCTACTGGGTGTGTGTACTCAGTACAACTGTGACTGTCCTACTGGGTGCGTGTACTCAGTACAACTGTGACTGTCCTACTGGGTGCGTGTACTCAGTACAACTGTGACTGTCCTACTGGGTGCGTGTACTCAGTACAACTGTGACTGTCCTACTGGGTGGTGTACTCAGTACAACTGTGACTGTCCTACTGGGTGCGTGTACTCAGTACAACTGTGACTGTCCTACTGGGTGCGTGTACTCAGTACAACTGTGACTGTCCTACTGGGTGCGTGTACTCAGTACAACTGTGACTGTCCTACTGGGTGGGTACTCAGTACAACTGTGACTGTCCTACTGGGTGGTGTACTCAGTACAACTGTGACTGTCCTACTGGGTGGTGTACTCAGTACAACTGTGACTGTCCTACTGGGTGCGCGTACTCAGTACAACTGTGACTGTCCTACTGGGTGCGTGTACTCAGTACAACTGTGACTGTCCACTGGGTCGTACTCAGTACAACTGTGACTGTCCTACTGGGTGCGGTACTCAGTACAACTGTGACTGTCCTACTGGGTGCGTGTACTCAGTACAACTGTGACTGTCCTACTGGGTGCGTGTACTCAGTACAACTGTGACTGTCCTACTGGGTGCGTGTACTCAGTACAACTGTGACTGTCCTACTGGGTGCGTGTACTCAGTACAACTGTGACTGTCCTACTGGGTGCGTGTACTCAGTACAACTGTGACTGTCCTACTGGGTGTGTGTACTCAGTACAACTGTGACTGTCCTACTGGGTGTGTGTACTCAGTACAACTGTGACTGTCCTACTGGGTGCGTGTACTCAGTACAACTGTGACTGTCCTACTGGGTGTGTGTACTCAGTACAACTGTGACTGTCCTACTGGGTGCGTGTACTCAGTACAAACGTGACTGTCCTACTGGGTGCGTGTACTCAGTACAACTGTGACTGTCCTACTGGGTGTGTACTCAGTACAACCGTGACTGTCCTACTGGGTGCGTGTACTCAGTACAACTGTGACTGTCCTACTGGGTGTGTGTACTCAGTACAACTGTGACTGTCCTACGGGGTGTGTGTACTCATTATTTGGTAAAACATTATAATACATGCACATAAAAGAATTTGTATACAATGCATAAGCAAATAATGAAATATGCATATATATAATATTTACCGAGGATATAGACACATTAAAGCACACAATATACACTTGTTTCCAATGTGGTCCTCCAAAAAAAAATTATTTAAGAAAATAAAAAATACATAAATAAATAAACACAGTAATACAATAATTAAAATCTAAATATTTTCAAAGACAGGTAAACAAATGTCATCAATAGGAAAATGTACTCATGTCTAATCACTGAGGCGTGTTCAGGTGTGTGTAATCAGTGAGACATGTCCAGGTGTGAGGTGAGGTGTGTCCAGGTGTGTGTAATTAGTGAGACATGTCCAGATGTGTAATCAGTGAGGCGTGTCCAGGTGTGTGTAATCAGTGAGACATGTCCAGATGTGTAATCAGTGAGGTGTGTTCAGGTGTGTGTAATCAGTAAGATGTCCAGATGTGTAATCACCGAGGTGTGTCTATGTGTGTGTGTGGTCAGTGAGACATGTCAAGATGTGAAATCAATGAGGCGTGTCCAGGTGTGTGTAATCAGTGAGATGTCCAGACGTGTAATCACTAAGGCATGTCCAAGTGTGTGTAATCAGTGAGACATGTCCAGATGTGTAATCAGTGAGGCGTGTCCAGGTGTGTAACCAGTGAAGCGTGTCCAGGTGTGTAATCAGTGAGACATGTCCAGGTGTGTAATAAGCGAGACATGTCCAGATGTGTAATCAGTGAGGCGTGTCCAGGTGTGTAATCAGTGAAGCGTGTCCGGGTGTGTGTAATCAGTGAGACATGTCCAGGTGTGTAATCAGTGAGACATGTCCAGGTGTGTAATCAGTGAGGCGTGTCCTGGTGTGTGTGTGTGTGTGTGTGTGTGTGTGTGTAATCAGTGAAGCGTGTCCAGGTGTGTAATCAGTGAGGTGTGTCCAGGTGTGTGTAATCAGTGAGATGTCCAGATGTGTAATCACCGAGGTGTGTATGTGTGTGTGATCAGTGAGACATGTCCAGATGTGAAATCAATGAGGTGTGTCCAGGTGTGTGTAATCAGTGAGACATGTCCAGACGTGTAATCACTGAGGCGTGTCCAAGTGTGTGTGTAATCAGTGAGAAATGTCCAGATGTGTAATCAGTGAGGCGTGTCCAGGTGTGTAACCAGTGAAGCGTGTCCAGGTGTGTAATAAGTGAGACATGTCCAGGTGTGTAATCAGTGAGACATGTCCAGGTGTATAATCAGTGAGGCGTGTCCAGGTGTGTAATCAGTGAAGCGTGTCCGGGTGTGTGTAATCAGTGAGACATGTCCAGGGGTGTAATCAGTGAGGCGTGTCCAGGTGTGTAATCAGTGAGGCGTGTCCTGGTGTGTGTGTATATAATCAGTGAAGCGTGTCCAGGTGTGTAATCAGTGAGGCGTGTCCAGGTGCACCCGTCCCAGGCGCTGGCTGCGGTGGAGTCGCGCATGGAGCAGGAGGAGCTGAGGGCCTGGAGAGATGAAGTCCTCCGAGTCATAGAACAGCCAAAGAAGGAGTACCAGTGAGTCGACCTTTGACCTGGGTAGTCATGACAACAGTGGAGAAGATTAACCCTCTAGATGGACAATTTAATAATACTTTGTCAGTAGAACATATCGATGTTTTTAACACAAAATGAGACAAGGAAATATACATTTATCAAAAAGGTATTAATGAATGCAGCAGATTACTTAATATTTACTGGTTTGGAAGTGCAAAAATGTGATAATACTCTCATGGTGGGACTTTTTAAAAATAACAATACATTTTATTTAATAGTAATAAATTGTTAATAAAGTGAAAAATACAAATAAAACTGCGCGCATTATATAAAAATGTGAATATTCGTATAAGGTTTTCGTGTCGAATACCCAGTTTGTGACTGACATTGTGGTCCCACTGTGTTTGCAGGAAGTTTGTCAGTCAGTGTCTTCACCCCTTCTCCGCAGTGCTGTGTGAGCAGGGCGTGTACCGGGACCTGGTGCAGGAGACCAAGCACCTGTGTGAGTGGCTACAGACCAAGATCACCGAGTGAGTCTCTCCTACCATACACAGCCTAGTCTTAACTTGCTGAGCAGACAGGTGGAAGGATATGAACAGGAAAATAAAAACTATTTCTGTATTAAGGGTGCCGTGTGTCAGTGTTCAGTAGTTGGTGCTTGTAAATGTAACACTTGCAAAAGAATGTGGACAAAATGGAATAGTGCAAAGTCTGGATATTGTTGAGTGGTCAGAGAGGTGGACTTGAGTGGTCAGAGAGGTGGACTTGAGTGGTCGGAGATAAGTGGACTTGAGTGGTCAGAGAGGTGGACTTGAGTGGTCAGAGATGTGGACTTGAGTGGTCAGAGAGAAGTGGACTTGAGTGGTCAGAGAGGTGGACTTGAGTGGTCAGAGATGTGGACTTGAGTGGTCAGAGATGTGGACTTGAGTGGTCAGAGAGGTGGACTTGAGTGGTCAGAGAGGTGACTTGAGTGGCCAGAGAGGTGGACTTGAGTGGTCAGAGAGATGGACTTGAGTGGCCAGAGAGGTGGACTTGAGTGGTCAGAGAGGTGGACTTGAGTGGTTAAAGGACCAGAGTGGTGAATCCACTGAGCAAGAGAGGTAAAGTGCGTTGTTGTTGTTGTTGTTGTTGTTGTTGTTGTAATTGTTGTTGTTGTTGTTGTTGTTGTTGTAGACGACAGAAGCACCTGCAGACAGGCCTGAGCCCTGACATCAGTGCGAGAGTGAAGGTGAGTGGGCGCGAGTTGAAGGTGATCCTGCTGCAGACGGCCAACATGCTGCAGGAGTTCTACCCCCGCCGCGTCCTGCACCGCCTCCCACAGTCACAGGACAGCTTCTGGGAGGGCAGACACCTTGAGCCCGATGACTGGCAGGGTACGCGATACACTCATGATACACTCATGCACGATACACCCATTCATGATTAAATCATTCATACACCATGATATGTAGTGTTTTACCATGATATACCCAGTCATACACTGTGATACACAGTGTTACACTCATGATACACCCATGATATGCAGTGTTACACAGTGTTACACTTATGATACACGCAATCATACACCCTTAATACACAGTGTTACACTCATGATACACCCAATCATACACACATGATACACAGTGTTCCACTCACAATACACCCAGTTGTACACACATGATACACAGTGTTACACTCATACACCCAGTCGTACACACAGGATGCAAAGTGTTCGACTCATGAAACACCCAATTGTACACACGATACACAGTGTCACACTCATGATACACCAAGTCGTACACACACGATACACAGTGTTACACTCATGATACACCCAGTCGTACACCCATGATACACAGTGTTCCACCCATGATACACAGTGTTACACTCATGATACATCAAGTCATACATGATACACACTGTTCCACTCATGATACACCCAGTCGTACACCCATGATACACATTGTCACACTCATGATACACCCAGTCATACACCCATGATACACAGTGTCACACTCATGATACACCCAGTTGTACACCCATGATACACAGTGTTACACTCATGATACACCCAATTGTACACCCATGATACACAGTGTTCCACCCATGATACACCCAGTCGTACACTAGATGTGTGTTGAGGTTATAGATGGGTGTTATAGATGTCCTGGTGTTTCAGGTCTCGCCTCACAGCTACTTGCTGAGGTCTTCTCCACCGCCTTCCTCACTCCTCTTGAGGCCACAGACACCTGCTTCAGACTCGAGGTACATGTGTGACACTTGCTGACATAACACAAGAAACCATAAAGCCTTGATAGGGTCATCTTGCAAACTGTGACCTAGTTTTCTTGTACAGTAGAACCCCTCATTTAAGACCGCCCCCCAAATCGGAGTGGAGTCTTAAAAAAGGGGTGGTCTCTCGTGAGGGGTTTGGTTATTTTGATGTTTTGGATTGATTCATACATTTATGCATATCATAATAAGTAATGTCCACATAGCATGTATGCCTTTGATAAAAAGCTAAGTAGTAAAATACACAAAATAAAAAGTAGAAAATAAAAAATTAGACAACACATTAACAAAACAAATTCTATTCTGTTGATTTTATGTGTGACATGTTTCACTCTAAGTTTAATTTTGGAATCTTTTTTATATAAATAATATCTGATAAGAAGTATCCTCATTTGGAATCGTTTTTTAATAATATCTGATAAAAAGTATTCTCATTTAATTTATTTCAAATTCAGTCTGAGGGGCTAAAAGGTGCTACCACCTCACGGCATTTGGGTAATCGCATCGCGGTCACCATTTTGTTGTCCTTTCCAGGGCGCAAAACGATCTTTTACTTTCTGATCTAATCATGAAAACGACCTCTTACAGCCGCGAAACTTCCCCTCTAATAAATCATATTACATATACACAGGGGTATACACGCTAGGGGTCATAAAATGAAATCATTTAAATCCCCGTGAAGAATAAAATTCACAAATCAAAATTGTGCTAAACTAAAGTTGACATTGCCGGCGGCGGTTACGTGCAGGCCGTAGATTACCATGGCGTTACGTCGATATTTTATTGCGGTGTCGCTAAATCTGGATTCCGGTTTTATCCTAAACTAATCTAAAACTTAACCTAAGTTTCTAAACTTTAATCATACACAATATGGATATTACAGTAATCACAGAGCTACGCGTAGCCACCGATGGTGTCCATGTCCGCCATGATGTCTTGACGGCGAGTTCTTATGCGAGTTTGTTTAGTGAACTTTATTTGTTTCAATAATATAAGTGATTTAATTTTATAATATGGTGTGTGTTTATAAATATATAAGATATGTGAGGAAAGTCTAGCGGCTGTTAGTTGTCGTTTTCATAGTTCGGTCAGAAAGTAAAAGATCGCCAAAATTAATGGTCGTCATCAGGCGATTTATTGTTTTTATGGCATTATGCGCGTCCGTACCCTGTTACTCATGGGTTTAGTGAGAGTTCGTTGTTGTGACATTTAGGTTAAACAAATTTGCTGGCCACCTATCGGATGGTCATTCATTAGGGGTTAAAAGTCAAATTGCCATGGTCGCTGGTCGCGTTTGCCGGGTGGTCGTTGATGAGGGGTCGTTTATACAGTGTAGACAGTCCAGTCCGTCAGTGACAAAACGGTCGTAAAAAGCGGGTGGTCGTTAATCAGGGTGGTCGTTCATGAGGAGTTCCACTGTATATATAACAGAGCCAATGAACCATAGTAAAGTTGTTTTTAGAGCCATTTCATTATGAGATTGTTTTTTCGTATAGACCTTATATATATATATATATATATATATATATCTATATATATACATATCATAACTTTGTCTTGCATAACACCAATGAACCAATATTGACATTGTGTTGTACAGATTCATTGATTGGTGAGAATGTTATCTTCTATAGAGCCATTGAACTGTGACAGTGATGTTGTCTATAGAGCCATTGAATTGTGGCAGTGTTAACTTATATGGAGCCATTGAACCGTGACAGTGATGTCGTCTATAGAGCCATTGAATTGTGGCAGTGTTAACTTATATGGAGCCATTGAACCGTGACAGTAGTGCCTGGTGTTGACAGGTGCAGCATCTGAACCTTTCGCGTTACATTGACATGCTCAAGTCTGCCGAGTTTCGTGACGACCTGGACGTGGTCAGCACCATTCACACACCTAAAGGTAGGTTGTTAGGTATAGGTAGGGCATTACCTGGAGGTAAGCAGTCATCTTTAATTAGGCTGTCACCTAGAGGTAAGGAGTCACCTTTAGTGTAGGCTGTCATCTAGAAGTAGGCTGTCACCTTGAGTTAAGCTATCACCTAGAGGTAGGCTGTCACCTGGAAGTAGGTTGTCACCTAGAGGTAGGCTGTCACCTAGAAATAGGCTGTCACCTGGAAGTAGGCTGTCACCTAGAAGTAGGCTGTCACCTAGAGATAGGCTGTCACCTAGAGGTAGGCTGTCACCTAGAAATAGGCTGTCACCTGGAAGTAGGTTGTCACCTAGAAGTAGGCTGTCACCTGGAAGTAGGTTGTCACCTAGAGGTAGGCTGTCACCTAGAAGTAGGCTGTCACCTAGAGATAGGTTGTCACCTAGAAGTAGGCTGTCACCTGGAAGTAGGTTGTCACCTAGAGATAGGTTGTCACCTAGAAGTAGGCTGTCACCTGGAAGTAGGCTGTCACCTAGAGATAGGTTGTCACTTAGAAATAGGCTGTCACCTAGAGATAGGTTGTCACTTAGAAGTAGGCTGTCACCTGGAAGTAGGTTGTCACCTAGAGATAGGCTGTCACCTAGAGGTAGGCTGTCACCTAGAGATAGGTTGTCACCTAGAAGTAGGCTGTCACCTGGAAGTAGGTTGTCACCTAGAGGTAGGCTGTCACCTAGAGATAGGTTGTCACTTAGAAGTAGGCTGTCACCTAGAGATAGGTTGTCACCTAGAAATAGGCTGTCACCTAGAAAGTAGGCTGTCACCTAGAGATAGGTTGTCACCTAGAAGTAGGCTGTCACCTGGAAGTAGGCTGTCACCTAGAAGTAGGCTGTCACCTAGAAGTAGGTTGTCACCTAGAAGTAGGCTGTCACCTAGAAGTAGGTTGTCACCTAGAGTAGGCTGTCACTCTGGCTACTAGTAGGCTGTCACCTAGAGATAGGTTGTCACCTAGAAGTAGGCTGTCACCTGAAGTAGGGAAAGATAGGCTGTCACCTAGAAGTAGGCTGTCACCTAGAAAATAGGCTTGTCACCTAGAATAGGCTGTCACCTGGAAGTAGGCTGTCACCTAGAGATAGGTTGTCACCTAGAATAGGCTGTCACCTAGAAGTAGGCTGTCACCTAGAGATAGGTTGTCACCTAGAAGTAGGCTGTCACCTGGAAGTAGGTTGTCACCTAGAGTAGGCTGTCACCTAGAGTAGGCTGTCACCTAGAAGATAGGCTGTCACCTAGAGTAGGCTGTCACCTAGAATAGGTTGTCACCTAGAAGTAGGCTGTCACCTAGAGATAGGTTGTCACCTAGAATAGGCTGTCACCTGGAGTAGGTTGTCACTAGTAGGCTGTCACCTAGAGATAGGTTGTCACCTAGAGTAGGTGTCACCTGAAGTAGGCTGTCACCTGGAAGTAGGTTGTCACCTAGAAGTAGGCTGTCACCTAGAGATAGGTTGTCACCTAGAATAGGCTGTCACCTGGAAGTAGGTTGTCACCTAGAGTAGGCTGTCACCTGGAAGTAGGCTGTCACCTAGAGATAGGTTGTCACCTAGAAGTAGGCTGTCACCTGGAAGTAGGTTGTCACCTAGAAGTAGGCTGTCACCTAGAGATAGGTTGTCACTTAGAAGTAGGCTGTCACCTGGAAGTAGGTTGTCACCTAGAGTAGGCTGTCACCTAGAAGTAGGCTGTCACCTAGAGATAGGTTGTCACCTAGAAGTAGGCTGTCACCTGGAAGTAGGCTGTCACCTAGAGATAGGTGTCACCTAGAAGTAGGCTGTCACCTGAAGTAGGTTGTCACCTAGAGTAGGCTGTCACCTAGAAGTAGGCTGTCACCTAGAGATAGGCTGTCACCTAGAAGTAGGCTGTCACCTGGAAGTAGGCTGTCACCTAGAGATAGGTTGTCACTTAGAAGTAGGCTGTCACCTGGAAGTAGGTTGTCACCTAGAGATAGGCTGTCACCTAGAAGTAGGCTGTCACCTAGAGATAGGCTGTCACCTAGAAGTAGGCTGTCACCTAGAAGTAGGCTGTCACCTAGAAGTAGGCTGTCACCAGAGTAGGCTGTCACCTAGAGTAGGCTGTCACCTAGAAGTAGGCTGTCCCTGAGTAGGCCCCCAGAAGTAGGCTGTCACCTAGAGATAGGCTGTCACCTAGAAGTAGGCTGTCACCTAGAAGTAGGCTGTCACCTAGAAGTAGGCTGTCACCTAGAAGTAGGCTGTCACCTAGAGATAGGCTGTCACCTAGAAGTAGGCTGTCACCTAGAGATAGGCTGTCACCTAGAAGTAGGCTGTCACCTAGAAGTAGGCTGTCACCTAGAAGTAGGCTGTCACCTAGAAGTAGGCTGTCACCTAGAAGTAGGCTGTCACCTAGAAGTAGGCTGTCACTTAGAATAGGCTGTCACCTAGAAGTAGGCTGTCACCTAGAAGTAGGCTGTCACCTAGAAGTAGGCTGTCACCTAGAAGTAGGCTGTCACCTAGAAGTAGGCTGTCACCTAGAAGTAGGCTGTCACTTAGAGATAGGCCATCACTATGCTATTGCTGATAACACTCAATAGTAAAACATAGTATTGACAGTATTATTACATTGCCACATTAATTATAGATAGTGTGATGTAATGTCCTGACAGTGAATGATTGGTGTTGCATTCAGGTGACATAGATGTTGATACCCCATTCCTAGAAATCCGCATCTTCAACCCAATCCATGACAAGGTCGCAGCGACTGGACTGTTCACTCTGAGGTTTGTGGGAGCGCGTTTTCTTTACTCTACAATGTTGGGTCAGTAGTAAATGTTTGTAGACATTTCATATAAAAGACTATTGAATGTTGAACGAACTGTGAAGAGCTAACATTAGTCATCGTTGTTCTGTATGTGAATAATTCGTACATTATACTGTATAATGCCGCCATCATTTAGACACTTTCCTTTATATCCTTACATATGCATCCACCTTAGTTCCCATGTGTTCAGGTTGTTGACAGCTTTAATACAGCTCATCACATCTGAGAATGACAGAAAGTGCTGTGCCTGTGTGCTAAGTGTGTGAGGATGTGTGTGCAGAATGAGTCGTTGTTGTGATGATGTATGTGCAGAATGAGTCGTTGTTGTGATGATGTGTATGCAGAATGAGTCGTTGTTGTGATGATGTGTATGCAGAATGAGTCGTTGTTGTGAGGATGTGTGTGCAGAATGAGTTGTTGTTGTGAGGATGTGTGTGCAGAATGAGTTGTTGTTGTGATGATGTGTATGCAGAATGAGTTGTTGTTGTGAGGATGTGTGTGCAGAATGAGTTGTTGTTGTGAGGATGTGTGTGCAGAATGAGTGTTGTTGTGGGGGGATGATGTGTATGCAGAATGAGTGTTGTTGTGAGGATGTGTGTGCAGAATGAGTTGTTGTTGTGATGATGTGTTGCAGAATGAGTCGTTGTTGTGAGGATGTGTGTGCAGAATGAGTTGTTGTTGTGATGATGTGTATGCAGAATGAGTGTTGTTGTGAGGATGTGTGTGCAGAATGAGTTGTTGTTGTGAGGATGTGTGTGCAGAATGAGTTGTTGTTGTGAGGATGTGTGTGCAGAATGAGTTGTTGTTGTGAGGATGTGTGTGCAGAATGAGTTGTTGTTGTGAGGATGTGTGTGCAAAATGAGTTGTTGTTGTGAGGATGTGTGTGCAGAATGAGTTGTTGTTGTGAGGATGTGTGTGCAGAATGAGTTGTTGTTGTGAGGATGTGTGTGCAGAATGAGTTGTTGTTGTGAGGATGTGTGTGCAGAATGAGTTGTTGTTGTGATGATGTGTGTGCAGAATGAGTCGTTGTGATGATGTGTATGCAGAATGAGTCGTTGTTGTGAGGATGTGTATGCAGAATGAGTCGTTGTTGTGAGGATGTGTGTGCAGAATGAGTTGTTGTTGTGATGATGTGTATGCAGAATGAGTCGTTGTTGTGAGGATGTGTGTGCAGAATGAGTTGTTGTTGTGAGGATGTGTGTGCAGAATGAGTTGTTGTGATGATGTGTATGCAGAATGAGTCGTTGTTGTGAGGATGTGTGTGCAGAATGAGTTGTTGTTGTGAGGATGTGTGTGCAGAATGAGTTGTTGTTGTGAGGATGTGTGTGCAAATGAGTTGTTGTTGTGAGGATGTGTGTGCAGAATGAATCGTTGTTGTGAGGATGTGTGTGTGCAAAATGAGTCGTTGTTGTGAGGATGTGTGTGCAGATTGAGTCGTTGTAAGAATGTGTGTGCAGAATGAGTCGTTATTGTGAGGATGTGTGTGTGCAGAATGAGTCGTTGTTGTGATGATGTGTGTGCAGAATGAGTCGTTGTTGTGAGGATGTGTGTGCAGAATGAGTCGTTGTTGTGATGATGTGTATGCAGAATGAGTCGTTGTTGTGATGATGTGTGTGCAGAATGAGTCGTTGTTGTGATGATGTGTATGCAGAATGAGTCGTTGTTGTGATGATGTGTATGCAGAATGAGTCGTTGTTGTGAGGATGTGTGTGCAGAATGAGTCGTTGTTGTGATGATGTGTGTGCAGAATGAGTCGTTGTTGTGATGATGTGTATGCAGAATGAGTCGTTGTTGTGATGATGTGTGTGCAGAATGAGTCATTGTTGTGATGATGTGTGTGCAGAATGAGTCGTTGTTGTGATGATGTGTATGCAGAATGAGTCGTTGTTGTGATGATGTGTGTGCAGAATGAGTCGTTGTTGTGATGATGTGTATGCAGAATGAGTCGTTTTTGTGAGGATGTGTGTGCAGAATGAGTCGTTGTTGTGAGGATGTGTGTGCAGAATGAGTCGTTGTTGTGATGATGTGTGTGCAGAATGAGTCGTTGTTGTGAGGATGTGTGTGCAGAATGAGTCGTTGTTGTGATGATGTGTGTGCAGAATGAGTCGTTGTTGTGATGATGTGTGTGCAGAATGAGTCGTTGTTGTGATGATGTGTATGCAGAATGAGTCGTTGTTGTGATGATGTGTGTGCAGAATGAGTCATTGTTGTGAGGATGTGTGTGCAGAATGAGTTGTTGTTGTGAGGATGTGTGTGCAGAATGAGTCGTTGTTGTGATGATGTGTATGCAGAATGAGTCGTTGTTGTGATGATGTGTGTGCAGAATGAGTCGTTGTTGTGATGATGTGTGTGCAGAATGAGTCGTTGTTGTGATGATGTGTGTGCAGAATGAGTCGTTGTTGTGATGATGTGTATGCAGAATGAGTCGTTGTTGTGATGATGTGTGTGCAGAATGAGTCGTTGTTGTGATGATGTGTATGCAGAATGAGTCGTTGTTGTGAGGATGTGTGTGCAGATTGAGTCGTTGTAAGAATGTGTGTGCAGAATGAGTCGTTATTGTGAGGATGTGTGTGTGCAGAATGAGTCGTTGTTGTGATGATGTGTGTGCAGAATGAGTCGTTGTTGTGAGGATGTGTGTGCAGAATGAGTCGTTGTTGTGATGATGTGTATGCAGAATGAGTCGTTGTTGTGATGATGTGTGTGCAGAATGAGTCGTTGTTGTGATGATGTGTATGCAGAATGAGTCGTTGTTGTGATGATGTGTATGCAGAATGAGTCGTTGTTGTGAGGATGTGTGTGCAGAATGAGTCGTTGTTGTGAGGATGTGTGTGCAGAATGAGTCGTTGTTGTGATGATGTGTATGCAGAATGAGTCGTTGTTGTGATGATGTGTGTGCAGAATGAGTCGTTGTTGTGATGATGTGTGTGCAGATTGAGTCGTTGTTGTGAGGATGTGTGTGCAGAATGAGTTGTTGTTGTCAGGAGTCGTCAGGGCTGGAAGAAGCCATGGAAGAGAACCACAATTGGGGTGGTTGACCTACAGAAGCTGGAGATACCCCTCCCTATTGCACACCCCGCCATCATCTCGGTGCTCATCTATAACAGGTAAGTTGGACTCAACACAGGACACAACACACGTGCACACTTACACATTCAAATGCAACACACACACACCACACATACACACACACATATATACACCACACACTGATACACCACATACACACACACACACACACACACACACACACACACACACACACACACACACACACACACACACACACACACACACACAGACACACACCACACACACACACACACACACACACACACACACACACACACACACACACACACACACACACACACACACACACACACACACACACACACACACACACACACACACACACACACACACACACACACCTGACTGTTAACCCATGATGTCCTTGTCAACAGAGAGAATGACCAGGACCCTATTGACATGGATGACGTCACATGTCAGCGAGTGCTCCAGGCGTGTCAAGGACAGACGTACACGGAGACACAGGGCGCCGACACTGACACCACCAACGGTGACCTCAGCACACCCGATCACATGACCGGGTCTGATGCCGAGGTAATTTTGTCAAACTTGGCTGAGCCAGAAGCAACAGCATTCTCAGAGGACGACATGTGTATGCCCTCTCCCGTTGAGGAGATGCAAAATGACGAGTGTTATGTGGGTGGTGATGTTAGACAAGTGAGTAACCATGACAACGCGAGGGGGGTGAGGGTTCTGTACCACGAGACAGAGGCGGACACGTCGTGTGTCCTTGAAATGGCTGATGTGTGAGTTGTAAGTCTTGTTGACCGACGGTCAGCCAGCTCAGTGGGCCAGGGTCAGTTATGTAGACAGACATTGGGCCAGCTCAGTGGGCAAGTGTCAGCTTTGTAGACAGACATTGGGCCAGCTCAGTGGGCCAGCTCAGTGGGCCAGGGTCAATTACGTAGACACACATTGGGCCAGCTCAGTGGGCCAGTGTCAGCTATGTAGACAGACATTGGGCCAGCTCAGTGGGCCAATGTCAGCTATGTAGACAGACATTGGGCCAGCTCAGTGGGCTGAGGTCTGCAATATAGGTGCACATTGGGCCAGCTCAATGGGACAGGCCAGCCTTGTAGGTGAACAATGGCCCGGGGCCAGCGATTTAGACCGATATTGGGCTAGCATATTATACCGGGGCCAGCCACGTAGAACGATATTGGGTCAATGTATTGTCCCTGCACTAGCCAATTAGACCGATATTTGGGCCAGCGTTCTGATTACAACGGTGGCTAAATGACAACCAGGTGATGTAAGGTTGATATCAAGTGTGTTCAGTGTAAGGTTGATATCAAGTGTGTTCAGTGTAAGGTTGATATCAAGTGTGTTCAGTGTAAGGTTGATATCAAGTGTGTTCAGTGTAAGGTTGATATCAAGTGTGTTCAGTGTAAGGTTGATATCAAGTGTGTTCAGTGTAAGGTTGATATCAAGTGTGTTCAATGTTGCTGTTTGTTGGTGGGCACTGATACACAGCAGTGTGAACAATGTGATCTTTAGCTGAGTCGACCCACATCTGTTGAGCTGATCTGTGTAAAGTGGCGTAGCACTGAGACACTGAGGCACTGAGGCACTGAGACACTGAGGCACTGAGGCACTGAGGCACTGAGGCACTGAGGCAATGTGTAGTGAACAGCTGTGTTCAGCAAATAGTCGTGTTCTTCTTTCTCTGTGTATGCAAAAACAATGAGAACAGTGTGTTCCTTAGGACATAATCATGTCAACTGTGTGATGGGAATGTTCTTCAGAACATTGACAGAGCAGCCGTGAGAACGCAGCGTGTTTCTCAGAACATAGCGTTACACGGTTCAGTGACAAATAACGTATTTTTGTAATGAAAAAGCATTTATGTCGCTGTGTGGAACACAGAAGCCGCCATAAAGCACCCGACAGGTACGATACAGAGGTTGTGTGTGACTGAACAGGGCACATATATACAGGCAATACTCGCTTTCAAATGCTTGGCATTTAATTTGGTTGTTGTTTTCTATGAATTATTTATTTAGCAACCACAATAGTTTGTGTACATGAACTCGTTGCGTCTTCTACATAAAGGTGTGTTTCAGTTGAGACGCGTGTAGTGCGGTTGTTGTTCTCTAGTCACTGGTCAGTGCAGCAAGGACAACGTCCAGTTAATGACCACAACATACAAGACACAGTGCAATCTCCCTCTCCTCTACTCTCCGTCTCCATCCTCCCTGTCTCTTTCCCTCTCTTTAACCCTGTCTTCCTCACTCTCCCTCACTCTCCTGCTCCAACGAAATGACATGCCATGACTCGCTCGAATTCGACAAGACAGTAAATACATTTATTATTCTGGTTTCAGTCGAATAGCGATTTCAGCTTCGACTAGCTGTGTGTGTCCAGGTAACTATGTTGTTACACTTCCTCTCCTACTTGTTCCTTTCATGACAACTCACCACAATTCTGGTTCGTTCTGTGTTGACGCAGTTAATACTAACCATAGCAGCGTGAAGGTGCCACTATGTAGATGCGACTATATAGGTGCGACTATGTAGGTGCGACTGTAGATGCGACTATATAGGGGATAGTGCCAAAGCTTCAGTGTGCGTCATGAGTGGCATAAATTGTCAGCAACAGAGGGACACACGTCACAAATGTCATGTCACACATGCATGTAACACAACTCATGTCAGGAATGTCATGTTGCGCATTATGTCATATGTTACACTGACCACATGTCATATGTACATGTCATACACATATGTAACACATGTACATGTCATACACATATATGTAACACATGTACATGCATATCACACATGCACATTCATGTCACACATGCGTACACACACATACATATGTACACACATCTCTCTCTCTTTCTCTCACACACACACACACACACATACACACACACACGCACGCACGCACGCACGCACACACACACACACACACACACACACACACATGTACACACATGTCTCACACACACATGCATACATATGTAACACATCTCTCACACACACACACACACACACACACACACACGCATACATATTACACATGTCTCTCACACAGTCACAGTCACACACATACACACAGAGACACACACACAGACACACACACACGAGCACACGTCACACCGACTCTGACAGACACAGATTCAACAACTTTGTTAAATTGTGCGTGGTTGACACATTGCAAGAACACACATCTCTCCAGACATAGCCTTCATGTACCCTTTTTATTCCTGGCAAAGATCAGCTTGGTTGTTGGAGTAGTACTGCAGAGATGGTCTTTGCAGACTTTGTATTTTAGGACCACCTTGTGTGCCACCCAAGACTGACCACCTTGTGTGCCACTCAAGTCTATAACCACCTTGTGTGCCATTCAAGACTAACCACTTGTGTGCCAGTCAAGACTAACCATGTCAAAACTCACCTTGTGTGCCACTCTGAACTATCTGATCACCTTATGTGCCACTCAGACTCTGGGATGACCTTGTGTGCCACTCAGACTCTGGGACACCTTGTGTGCCACTCAGTCTCTCGGATGACCTTGTGTGCCACTCAGACTCTGACAACCATGTCAGTGCAACCATGGTAGTGTTATTATTTTGTAACATTCCGATAATGAATGAGGCTACATCCGTGTTGTCTTGTGGACACATAGATGGCGTTAGACGTGTTGTCTTGTGGACACATAGATGGCGTTAGACGTGTTGTCTTGTGGACACATAGATGGCGTTAGACGTGTTGTCTTGTGGACACATAGATGGCGTTAGACGTGTTGTCTTGTGGACACATAGATGGCGTTAGACGTGTTGTCTTGTGGACACATAAATGGCGTTAGACGTGTTGTCTTGTGGACACATAGATGGCGTTAGACGTGTTGTCTTGTGGACACATAGATGGCGTTAGACGTGTTGTCTTGTGGACACATAGATGGCGTTAGACGTGTTGTCTTGTGGACACATATATGGCGTTAGACGTGTTGTCTTGTGGACACATAGATGGCGTTAGACGTGTTGTCTTGTGGACACATAAATGGCGTTAGACGTGTTGTCTTGTGGACACATAATGGCGTTAGACGTGTTGTCTTGTGGACACATAATGGCGTTAGACGTGTTGTCTTGTGGACACATAGATGGCGTTAGACGTGTTGTCTTGTGGACACATAGATGGCGTTAGACGTGTTGTCTTGTGGACACATAGATGGCGTTAGACGTGTTGTCTTGTGGACACATAGATGGTGTTAGACGTGTTGTCTTGTGGACACATAGATGGCGTTAGACGTGTTGTCTTGTGGACACATATATGGCGTTAGACGTGTTGTCTTGTGGACACATAGATGGCGTTAGACGTGTTGTCTTGTGGACACATATATGGCGTTAGACGTGTTGTCTTGTGGACACATAGATGGCGTTAGACGTGTTGTGTGACACATGGGGTTAGACGAAGTGTCTGTGGACAAGTGATGGTTAGACAGTGATGTGTCTGGCACATTGATGGTTGGTGTTGTCATGTGTTGAACAAGGTGATGGTTGACAGGTGACTGTGGACAAGTGATGGTTGAAGTGTTGGTAAAGAGTTGGTTGACCTGGTGATGGACAGGACTGAGTGACAGAATTCGTTTGGATTTCGTCACACATCTGGTTCGTGTTTTTACCTGGTGTGATGGTCACAAGGTACTGGTGCAGTGTCTTGCAAGTACCTGGTTGGAGGTCATTTCACATTGGTGTGTCATTCAACACCTCGGTGTGTTTGTCATTCAACACCTCTGGTGTGTTATCACCTTCTGGTGTGTCACTCAACACCTCTGGTGTGTGTCACTCAACACCTCTTGGTGTTGTCACTCAACACCTCTGGTGTGTGTCACTCAACACCTCTGGTGTGTGTCACTCAACACCTCTGGTGTGTGTCACTCAACACCTCTGGTGTGTGTCACTCAACACCTCTGGTGTGTGTCACTCAACACCTCTGGTGTGTGTCACTCAACACCTCTGGTGTGTGTCACTCAACACCTCTGGTGTGTGTCACTCAACACCTCTGGTGTGTGTCACTCAACACCTCTGGTGTGTGTCACTCAACACCTCTGGTGTGTGTCACTCAACACCTCTGGTGTGTGTCACTCAACACCTCTGGTGTGTGTCACTCAACACCTCTGGTGTGTGTCACTCAACACCTCTGGTGTGTGTCACTCAACACCTCTGGTGTTGTCACTCAACACCTCTGGTGTGTGTCACTCAACACCTCTGGTGTGTGTCACTCAACACCTCTGGTGTGTGTCACTCAACACCTCTGGTGTGTGTCACTCAACACCTCTGGTGTGTGTCACTCAACACCTCTGGTGTGTGTCCAACTCAACACCTCTGGTGTGTGTCACTCAACACCTCTGGTGTGTGTCACTCAACACCTCTGGTGTGTGTCACTCAACACCTCTGGTGTGTGTCACTCAACACCTCTGGTGTGTGTCACTCAACACCTCTGGTGTGTGTCACTCAACACCTCTGGTGTGTGTCACTCAACACCTCTGGTGTGTGTCACTCAACACCTCTGGTGTGTGTCACTCAACACCTCTGGTGTGTGTCACTCAACACCTCTGGTGTGTGTCACTCAACACCTCTGGTGTGTGTCACTCAACACCTCTGGTGTGTGTCACTCAACACCTCTGGTGTGTGTCACTCAACACCTCTGGTGTGTGTCACTCAACACCTCTGGTGTGTGTCACTCAACACCTCTGGTGTGTGTCACTCAACACCTCTGGTGTGTGTCACTCAACACCTCTGGTGTGTGTCACTCAACACCTCTGGTGTGTGTCACTCAACACCTCTGGTGTGTGTCACTCAACACCTCTGGTGTGTGTCACTCAACACCTCTGGTGTGTGTCACTCAACACCTCTGGTGTGTGTCACTCAACACCTCTGTGTGTGTCACTCAACACCTCTCTTGTGTTTGTCACTCAACACCTCTGGTGTGTGTCACTCAACACCTCTGGTGTGTGTCACTCAACACCTCTGGTGTGTGTCACTCAACACCTCTGGTGTGTGTCACTCAACACCTCTGGTGTGTGTCACTCAACACCTCTGGTGTGTGTCACTCAACACCTCTGGTGTGTGTCACTCAACACTGCCCTGGTGTTTCATTGTTACACTGCTGTCATGTTCAGTGATGTAGCACTTCCAAAAGACAGCTAGAACCTACCTTGCTTACTCTCATCACCTTGCTTACTCTCTCATCACCTTGCTTACTCTCTCATCACCTTGCTTACTCTCTGATAACCTTGCCTACTCTGATCAGCTTGCTTAGAATTACTCTCTGATCATCTTGCTTACTGTCTGATTACATGCTTACTCTCACACCACCTTGCTTACTCTCACACCACCTTGCTTACTCTCACACCACCGTGCTTACTCTCACACCACCTTGCTTACTCTCACACCACCTTGCTTACTCTCACACCACCTTGCTTACTGACTCTGACCACCTTAACATGTTTTATGATGTTTATACATTAAATGTGTCAGTTTGTAATGCATCAATAAATATATCTGTAACCGTGCAGTTAGCTGCTGGCATGTTGCATTCACATGCAGACTGCAATAACATAGATACTACTCAACATTTTACTCGTACGTGTAGTGGCTGATTTGTAGTGGGTATTGTTATCTTTACATTGACAACTACCTTTGTGTACGTCATCTTGTGTACACAGTTAGTGTCTCACAGTGCATACGCTCATTAGTTTGCATTATGTACACAATTAGTCTAATGCCATCTATACAGTTAGTGTACGTTGCTTCAGATACACAGTGCTGTCATGTTGTACACTATTAGGTCTGCCATTGTACACCATTCATGTGTCACACTGACACTAGTGTATGTATCATTAGTGTCTGTCCTTCTGTACACCATTAGTGTCTGGCACATTGTGCTATACACCATTGGTGTCTGTCATTCTGTACACCATTAGTGTCTGTCACACTGTGCACAAATTGTATCTGTCACACTGCACGTCATTGGTGTATGTCACTGCCACATGGTACACCATTAGTGTATGTAATGTTGTACATCTTTAGAGTATGTCACTATAAATCATTAGTGTCTGTCACTATGTGTACACAATTAGTGTATGTCACATTGTACACAATTAGTGTATGTCACACTGTGTACACAAGTAGTTTTTCGTGCTTTGTGTACACGTTTGTGGGGCTCATTGTTGTGTATGCCGAGTGCTCACGTTGCGTGTCGTCTATTTACCTTGTCAGTATTTCTCATCGTTATATACTCTCCTTCCTCCCTTCCCTTGAGCACTTTGCGTTCTGTGACCCTTGAATAAGTCATTTGGTTGTGTGACCTTGAGTCACTCACTGAATTCTGTGATCCTTGAGTCAATCACTGAATTCTGTGATCCTTGAGTCAATCACTGTGTTCTATGACACTTGAGTCAGCCTATGTGTTCTATGACACTTGAGTCAGCCATTAGGTTGTGTCCTTTCAGAAGTGACAGGAGCCAGGGAGAAGTGTGGCGTGGCGCCTCACATAGCTGTCATCTGTGACACATGACACAGCTGTCATCGGTGGCGCCTGACATAGCTGTCATCTGTGACGCATGACACAGCTGTCATCTGTGTCTGTCTGTTCCTTGTGGACTGAAGTATGTTTAACCAACTTGTGAGTCGGACGGGTAAATGGTTTAAACTACCCCTGTGGTTGTGAGCAATAGCCACCAGAATATGTATGTAGTATTTGAGTAGTTTCATGTTATTATATAAAACTTTGATTGTTTGCATATATATATATATATATATATATATATATAATATATATTATATATATATATATATATATATATATATATATATATATATATATATATATATATCAATCGTTTATTTTTGCCAATGGGAATTGATGAATTACTTTTATCTAGTTAGCGTAGTTTGTTGTCCATAATTAATCATGGAATAGCTATAGAGTACCTGTTTGGTACACGTATTGAACAAATCATGCAGAGGAGCTGAAGACACGTCTCTATCTTGTAGGAGACGGCTTGGTGTGCCTTTCTCATTATTCCAATACAGTAACAAATAATTTATGGTTAACATGTAATAATTCCAGCACAAGATCATGTCATTTGCCCTGTTTTTTCGCAGTTACGTCTGCACTTGTAAGCAACATTAAATGCGTGTGCATTTAGAGGTACCTGTGCTATAAAAGTATAAACACTGGCAAGCAATTTGTGGTAGTGTATTGATATTCATAGCATACATGTCGCATGTGTAAAGGCATGTCGGCAATAGTGTGACATTCTGTGACATAGCGAAGTATCAGCCAGACATCTGTGCACATATGAGACATTGCAAAGTATCAGTCAGATTTGTGTTACACATTCTGTGACATAGCAAAGTATCAGTCAGAAATATGTGCGCATATGTGACATTGCAAAGTATCAGTCAGACGTGTGTACACTCTGTGACATAGCGCAGTATCAATCAGATGTGTTTATACATTCTGTGATGTAGCAAACCATCAGTCCGGCAGGTGTGCACATATTCGGACAAATACTTTGTTTGGTATTGATTTTATGGTAGGTGTAATTTTATATTGTGGCCTGATTTCTTTGTCACACTGTGAGCACACAGACTTGACGCATTTGTTTACACATTCGTCAAAGCTTTGTCATAACACTGTGCATGATTATTTTCAATCTAATGTGTGTATTTATTGTCAATGATTGCATATTTAATAAATATATATATATGTTTACTCAAGCTTTTTTCCTAATATTATGGTAAAACCGTTTGGGAAACAATGCTATTGTGACTTAATAATGGAATTTGTTTATACATGTTAACTTAGAAATATGAGTAAGCAGTTAGTCTAAGCTGTCATTGAATCACTGTCTTCACACCACCTAGTGTCTTCATGCTGCCTAGTGTCTTCACACCGCCTAGTGTTTTTACACCCCTAGTGTCTTCATGCTGCCTATGGTTTCAAGCCCCCTACTGCTTTCACACCCTAGTGTCTTCATGCTGCATAGTGTCTTCACACCCCTAGTGTTTTTACACCCCTAGTGTCTTCATGCTGCCTATGGTTTCAAGCCCCCTACTGCTTTCACACCCTAGTGTATTCATGCTGCATAGTGTCTTCACACCCCTAGTGTTTTTACACCCCTAGTGTCTTCATGCTGCCTATGGTTTCAAGCCCCCTACTGCTTTCACACCCTAGTGTCTTCATGCTGCATAGTGTCTTCACACCCCTAGTGTTTTTACACCCCTAGTGTCTTCATGCTACCTATGGTTTCAAGCCCCCTACTGCTTTCACACCCTAGTGTCTTCATGCTGCATAGTGTCTTCACACCCCTAGTGTTTTTACACCCCTAGTGTCTTCATGCTGCCTATGGTTTCAAGCCCCCTACTGCTTTCACACCCTAGTGTCTTCATGCTGCATAGTGTCTTCACACCCCTAGTGTTTTTACACCCTAGTGTCTTCATGCTGCCTAGTGTCTTCACACCCCTAGTGTTTTTACACCCTAGTGTCTTCATGCTGCCTAGTGTCTTCACACCCCTAGTGTTTTTACACCCCTAGTGTCTTCATGCTGCCTATGGTTTCAAGCCCCCTACTGCTTTCACACCCTAGTGTCTTCATGCTGCATAGTGTCTTCACACCCCTAGTGTTTTTACACCCCTAGTGTCTTCATGCTGCCTATGGTTTCAAGCCCCCTACTGCTTTCACACCCCCTAGTGTCTTCATGCTGCCTAGTGTTTTTACACCCTCTAGTGTCCCCATGTTGCTTAGTGCCTTCACACCCCTGTTGTTTTCATTTCCTCCAAAATCTCCTGCTCTCTAGTGTACACGATGAAGAAGGTAGCAGATAAAATTATAAATACTTTCTTTATTATGACATCACACAACACATCACAGTTGCTGGATTATAAATATACATATATAATTATATGACTTAAATACATGCACATATGCGACCTAAATTGTTTAATTCCTAAAGGAAATTAACACTGCAAAGATACATAAATAAAAAAGTACAAAATACAGATAAATACATTACTAATTCAGTATCTAAATTTTAGTCATGAAAACATACGCGCACGCACGCGCACACACCACATCTTCAGACTACAAGTTAATGGCTACAGCACAACGGGAATTCTTATTCTGGTGTCGTCAACATTAGATGTCGACGCGAAATCTGCGGTTTTAAGTCTTATGTCGCGTACAGATTTCGCGTCCAGTCGCAGCGCTAAAGTATGACTAAAATCACCGTGGCGACTAGAAAGGTAAGTTGGGGAGAGCTACGTAGAGGGAGAGGCTACGCTTGTCTTCAAGTGTTACATTACGACTGGGACAAACTAATAGGCGTCAGGTAACCCGTCTCGGTTTTGTCCTCGAGTGCCGCATTGTGGAGGCTGTCCGACCAAGTGTTAGGCATCACGTACATTTTGGACGAGGTAGTGCTTTGAGTCTTGTCTTCCAGAGTCTTCTTGTGCAGGTTTTCCAGCACGTCGTGGACGGCGTTCTGACAGTCCCTTCCCTTGTGCGACTCGGCGACTGCAACGATCACGTAGTCGCCCTCCGTCGCCCCCGCACAAGTGGTCGCCGCTCCTGCTCATCGCGTGCAGGTGCTCATCCGACAGCTCGCTTCGATCGATTGTGTACGTCTTGCCGGCTGCCGTGACGTCAGCGTACTGACTCGGCGTGCCTTGGCCCAGAACTGTTTGCAACGTCGCGATTTCTACACAAGACAAAACAACGTTCAAGTCAAAGTGTCACATTATATATCAGGAGAAGATTTCAGTAATTAATGACATGACAGCAGTAGGACGTGTTACCTGCGGGCATGAGCAATGACATGACAGAAGTAGGACGTGTTACTTGCGGGCATGAGCAATGACATGACAGCAGTAGGACGTGTTACCTGCGGGCATGAGCAATGACATGACAGCAGTAGGACGTGTTACCTGCGGGCATGAGCAATGACATGACAGAAGTAGGACGTGTTACCTGCGGGCATGAGCAATGACATGACAGACGTAGGACGTGTTACCTGCGGGCATGAGCAATGACATGACAGCAACACGACGTGTTACCTGCGGGCATGAGCAATGACATGACAGTAGTAGGACGTGTTACCTGCGGGGGGCAGCAAGAAGCCCGGCGTGGCGGCCCAGTGGCGGGCGCTGGCCGTGTCGTAGATGAGCAGTCGCCGGACGCCGCGACTCTCGGCCAGTCTCAGCACTCGGCGGCGACACTCCACAGGCCCCGTCAGTATCTGCTCGTACACGTACTGTCAACACACAACACGTATTGTCAACACACAACACGTACTGTCAACACATGGACACGTACTGGCCTTACACGGACACGTACTGGACACACATGACACGTACTGGCCATACACGGTAGTGTCAACATACGATCACGTAGTGTCAGCATAGGTCACGTATAACCAATGCACGATCTAAACGCATAGTTACATACTGTCTACACACGGTCACGTACTATCAACATATTGTCAACTCGTACTCGTGGACACGGCATGTGCTGTCCATGTACTGTCACCCGTGGACACGGCATGTGCTGTCCACGTACTGTCACCACGTAGACAAGGCATGTGCTGTCCACGTACTGTCACCACGTGGACACGGCATGTTCTGTCCACGACGTGTACCGCGGGCAGGAAATGCTGCAGCAGTGGGCTGTCACCCTGGCGCGGCATGATGCAGTATGCCCCGCGTGGACCGGACAGTTCTGTCCATGGCATAGATGACCACGTAGGGCGGCATGTTCTGTCCAGCGTCACCACTGAGCAAGGCACTGCCACAGCCCAGTAGGACGTGTTGCCGTACTGTACAAGTGACAGACAGGTCACGTATGTCACCACTGCAAGGCATGTCTGTCCACGACATGCACCACGTGGACACCGGCATGTACTTGCCACGTACTGTACCACGTGGACATGCAGTTCTGTCCATACTGTCACCACGTGACCAGGCGATGTCTGTCCAAGTACTGTCACCACGTAGACAAGGCATGTTCTATCCACGTACTGTCACCACGTGACACGGCTGTTCTGTCCACGTACTGTCACCACGTGGACAAGGCATGTGCTGTCCACGTACTGTCACCACGTGGACAGGCATGTGCTGTCCACGTACTGTCACCACGTAGACAAGGCATGTGCTGTCCACGTACTGTCACCACGTGGACACGGCATGTTCTGTCCACGTACTGTCACCACGTGGACACGGCATGGTTCTGTCCACGTACTGTCACCACGTGGACAAGGCATGTTCTGTCCACGTACTGTCACCACGTGGACACAGGCATGTCTGTCCACGTACTGTCACACGTGGACAGGCATGTACTGTCCACGTACTGCACGCACGTGACGGCATGTGTCCTGTCCACGTAGTGTCACCACGTGGCACGCCGCGATGTCTCGTCCACGTACTGTCACTCGACGTGGACACGGCATGTGCTGTCCAGTACTGTCACCACGTGGACAGGCATGTGCTGTCCACGTACTGTCACCACGTAGACAAGGCATGTCTGTCCACGTACTGTCACCACGTGGACAGGCATGTTCTGTCCACGTACTGTCACCACGTGGACAAGGCATGTGCTGTCCACGTACTGTCACCACGTGGACAGGCATGTTCTGTCCACGTACTGTCACCACGTGGACACGGCATGTTGTCCACGTACTGTCACCACGTAGGACAAGGCATGTTCTGTCCACGTACTGTCACCACGTGGACACGGCATGTTCTGTCCACGTACTGTCACCACGTGACAAGGCATGTGCTGTCCACGTACTGTCACCACGTGGACACGGCATGTGCTGTCCACGTACTGTCACCACGTGGACACGGCATGGTTTGTCCACGTACTGTCACCACGTAGACAAGGCATGTTCTGTCCACGTACTGTCACCACGTGGACAGGCATGTGCTGTCCACGTACTGTCACCACGTGGACACGGCATGTTCTGTCCACGTACTGTCACCACGTAGACAAGGCATGTTCTGTCCACGTACTGTCACCACGTGGACAAGGCATGTTCTGTCCACGTACTGTCACCACGTGGACAAGGCATGTTCTGTCCACGTACTGTCACCACGTGGACACGGCGTGTTCTGTCCACGTACTGTCCCCACGTGGACAAGGCATGTTCTGTCCATGTACTGTCACCACGTGGACAAGGCATGTTCTGTCCACGTACTGTCCCCACGTGGACAAGGCATGTTCTGTCCACGTACTGTCACCACGTAGACAAGGCATGTTCTGTCCACGTACTGTCACCACGTAGACAAGGCATGTTCTGTCCACGTACTGTCACCACGTAGTCAAGGCATGTGCTGTCCACGTACTGTCACCACGTGAACATGGCATGTGCTGTTGACAGCTCAGTCCTAGTAACTAACTTAATCAAGAACTTAATTTCTTTCCTAGTGCAATCCCATTGATGAAATAATATGATCAAGTGAATCCGCCTTCACACAGAGTCACTTACGTCATATTTGAAGGCGGTTGGTGACATTGACGACGTCTTGTTGACATCTACGTTAGTGTTTGCGGTCGATGCTGGCTTCGGCTCGTCCGTGTTAGCGGCACTACCCATGGACAGGTACCACGGCGGGGTCTTGCAGGGCGGGCACTGGACACTCGAGTAGATCGACACTACGGGCAAAGGACCTGCGAATAGAGCGACACCGAAGGTATAAGTATACAGGACACTGCCGACACGACACACCCGAGTGTACATAACGCAGCGGCCACAACACACGAGTACATACACACGAATACACACACACACGAGTACACACACACACACACACACACACACACACACACACACACACACACACACACACACACACACACACACACACACACACACACACACACACACACACACACAACACACACACACACACACACACACACACACACACACACACACACACACACACACACACACACACAACACACACACACGTACACACACACACAACACACACACACACACACACACACACACACACACACACACACACACACACACACACACACACACAAGAATTGACACGATCGTTTCCTACTTTCCTACATACATACATGATCACAACCCCTGTGTTACTGACACGACGGTTGCCCCGACTTACCTGGTTTCTGGGGCGCCATCTCGAGGTGTGCGCAGGAGTCGTCGCCTTGTTCTTGGACACTCGCTTGTACGATGCCGTCTTGCATGGGTACGATGTAGATACCCTTCTGTTCATCTACAACGGCAAGAATGGGACGTGAGGCGCCGAGACCGACCACAGCGACACAAAACGGCAGCAGCGCACCGCCAAAAACACACTAACGGGGTGTATCATTCATCGTTCGGGTTCATTTATTTCCAATCTGCATGATGCCATATAAACACAATTATTCATGTTTGAGTCTTCCGTTGACATTTGCTCAGCAATGTTGTTTTGATATAAATAGTTTTGGTTCTGGTCAGATATCTTTGTCTGGCCGTAGTGCAGGAGTAATCTACCTGTGTAAACACTAAGTATGTAGCGCCAGGAGTTATTTACCCGTTTGCTGAAGTCCATTGCCAAGAGTTATTTACCCGTCTGCAGAAGTCCATTGGCAGGAATTATTTATCCGTCTGCTGAAGTCCATTGGCAGGAGTTATTTACCCGTCTGCATAAGTTCATTGGCAGTAATGATTTACCCGTCTGCAGAAGTCCATTGGCAGGAGTTATTTACCCGTCTGCATAAGTTCATTGGCAGGAGTTATTTACCCGTCTGCATAAGTTCATTGGCAGTAATGATTTACCCGTCTGCAGAAGTCCATTGGCAGGAGTTATTTACCCGTCTGCATAAGTACATTGGCAGGAGTTATTTACCCGTTTGCTGAAGTCCATTGCCAGGAGTTATTTACCCGTCTGCAGAAGTCCATTGGCAGGAATTATTTATCCGTCTGCTGAAGTCCATTGGCAGGAGTTATTTACCCGTCTGCATAAGTTCATTGGCAGTAATGATTTACCCGTCTGCAGAAGTCCATTGGCAGGAGTTATTTACCCGTCTGCATAAGTTCATTGGCAGGAGTTATTTACCCGTCTGCATAAGTTCATTGGCAGTAATGATTTACCCGTCTGCAGAAGTCCATTGGCAGGAGTTATTTACCCGTCTGCATAAGTACATTGGCAGGAGTTATTTACCCGTCTGCATAAGTTCATTGGCAGGAGTTATTTACCCGTCTGCATAAGTCCATTGGCAGGAGTTAGTTACCCGTCTGGAGAAGTCCATTGGCAGGAATTATTTGCCCGTCTGCTTAAGTCCATTGGCAGGAGTTATTTACCCGTCTGCAGAAGTCCATTGGCAGGAGTTATTTACCCGTCTGCTGAAGTACATTGGCAGGAGTTATTTACCCGTCTGCTGAAGTCCATTGGCAGGAGTTATTTACCCGTCTGCTGAAGTCCATTGGCAGGAGTTATTTACCCGTCTGCTGAAGTACATTGGCAGGAGTTATTTACCCGTCTGCTGAAGTCTATTGGCAGGAGTTATTTACCTATGTGTTGGAGCCGCTGTGAAGACGCGTGTCCAGGATTGACGTTGTAGTAGTCCGACTTCTGGTCATCCTTGTCCGGCTGCGGCCACTCGTCCACCGTCCGTCTCGCCCTTGGCACGACACGTGGCGCTACTTCCGGCGGTCTGCAACACCAGTTTATGTTTTACTTTTGTCCGAATATTGTATCTACAGTGATACTAAAAATAGTCGGTATAAGTAACTGTTAGTTCTTGTGTATATAGCCATGTGTCCAGTCCTTAAGCCAGGTCAAGGCACCCTGCATTACTTCCTGGCACAACTGTTCATTCGACCATCTCGTATTTCCCTGGGAGTGCTCAGCCACGTTGAATTTACTGCGCGAAACTTCCACTGTCTCACGTAATTGACTGAACTGGGGTTACGATGTGTGTGAATGAACCAGTCAATGCTTCGAAATGGGAGCCACTTGATTCTAACCTGGAGTCGTGGACCCAGATTCGACTCTGGGCCCACGCGACCTCAAAGCATTTAAAAAATATTTTAATGCACAACATCCACAGAGTTAGAATTGTTGCACATTGACAAACAGTTTGTTCGGTTTTTTTGTTGGAGAAACAGTAAACTCGTTAATCGAGTAGAACGAATGTTATTCTGATATGTCAATTAAGAACTGATCATCTATATGAATAGCCTTGTCCCGTCGCAGACGCGTCATTGTATGTACTTACTTTTAGTCTAGTTGTGCTCCAACTGATTACTAGTTAGAAACGTTTATCTAACCTTGTGCCTACTTCATACTTGTCGTCACTGGTCGCCTATTTTAAAAGCTTGCGACAGCGGGTCCAGATTCGGAGTCGAATCTCAGCCCGGTCGAATATGAACCCATGGAATGTGCAACATACTTAACCACAGCGACACCGCGGCACACGCCACGGGCTAATTGCAACAATGTGGCACTGATGAATATTTCATTTCCCTACACACCGCTAACACAGGTGTCAGTGTGCCGTAATCACACCGGTTAAAGGTTACATTATGAGATGCAGTAATGTAAGTTAATTATGACCTACTTGTTGCCATGACAACGTCTGAAGACAAAGCGGCGACAGAGGACGGCGAGGACAATCAGAATGACGACGAAGACGACGACGACGACGACGATGATGACAGTTTTCTTGTCGATTACCCCCACATCTGTCAATGTATACATTGCACTGTTAACGATATCCACCAACGGACTTACAAGTCCACCCTCACACAACAGTTATTTACCCGTCTGTGATGCCAGTTAGCAGGAATTATTTACCCGTCTGTCGCTGTCACTTAGCAGGAGTTATTTACCCGTCTGTGATGTCAGTTAGCAGGAGTTATTTACCCGTCTGTGATGTCAGTTGGCAGGAGTTATTTACCCGTCTGTCGATGTCAGTTAGCAGGAGTTATTTACCCGTCTGTGATGTCAGTTAGCAGGAGTTATTTACCCGTCTGTGATGTCAGTTAGCAGGAGTTATTTACCCGTCTGTGATGTCAGTTGGCAGGAGTTATTTACCCGTCTGTGATGTCAGTTAGCAGGAGTTATTTACCCGTCTGTCGATGTCAGTTAGCAGGAGTTATTTACCCGTCTGTCGATGTCAGTTGGCAGGAGTTATTTACCCGTCTGTCGATGTCAGTTGGCAGAAGTTATTTACCCGTCTGTGATGTCAGTTAGCAGGAGTTATTTACCCGTCTGTGATGTCAGTTAGCAGGAGTTATTTACCCGTCTGTGATGTCAGTTGGCAGTAGTTATTTACCCGTCTGTCGGTGTCAGTTGGCAGGAGTTATTTACCCGTCTGTGATGTCAGTTGGCAGGAGTTATTTACCCGTCTGTCGATGTCAGTTGGCAGGAGTTATTTACCTGTCTGTCGATGTCAGTTAGCAGGAGTTATTTACCTGTCTGTCGATGTCAGTTGGCAGGAGTTATTTACCCGTCTGTCGATGTCAGTTGGCAGGAGTTATTTACCCGTCTGTCGGTGTCAGTTGGCAGGAGTTATTTACCTGTCTGTCGATGTCAGTTGGCAGGAGTTATTTACCTGTCTGTCGATGTCAGTTGGCAGTAGTTATTTACCCGTCTGTCGGTGTCAGTTGGCAGGAGTTATTTACCCGTCTGTGATGTCAGTTGGCAGGAGTTATTTACCCGTCTGTCGATGTCAGTTGGCAGGAGTTATTTACCTGTCTGTCGATGTCAGTTAGCAGGAGTTATTTACCTGTCTGTCGATGTCAGTTGGCAGGAGTTATTTACCCGTCGGTCGATGTCAGTTGGCAGGAGTTATTTACCTGTCTGTCGATGTCAGTTGACAGGAGTTATTTACCCGTCTGTCGATGTCAGTTGGCAGGAGTTATTTACCTGTCTGTCGATGTCAGTTGACAGGAGTTATTTACCCGTCTGTCGATGTCAGTTGACAGGAGTTATTTACCCGTCTGTCGATGTCAGTTGGCAGTAGTTATTTACCCGTCGGTCGATGTCAGTTGGCAGGAGTTATTTACCCGTCGGTCGATGTCAGTTGGCAGTAGTTATTTACCCGTCTGTCGATGTCAGTTGGCAGGAGTTATTTACCCGTCTGTCGATGTCAGTTGAGCAGGAGTTATTTACCCGTCTGTCGATGTCAGTTGGCAGGAGTTATTTACCCGTCTGTCGATGTCAGTTGCAGAGTATTACCTGTACATTCAGGATTCAAGTATACAGCAGTTATTTACCCGTCTGTGATGTCAGTTAGCAGGAGTTATTTACCCGTCTGTCGGTGTCAGTTAGCAGGAGTTATTTACCCGTCTGTGATGTCAGTTGGCAGGAGTTATTTACCCGTCTGTCGATGTCAGTTGGCAGGAGTTATTTACCCGTCTGTCGATGTCAGTTAGCAGGAGTTATTTACCGTCTGTGATGTCAGTTAGCAGGAGTTATTTACCCGTCTGTCGATGTCAGTTAGCAGGAGTTATTTACCGTCTGTCGATGTCAGTTGAGCAGGAGTTATTTACCCGTCTGTCGATGTCAGTTGGCAGGAGTTATTTACCCGTCTGTCGATGTCAGTTAGCAGGAGTTATTTACCCGTCTGTGATGTCAGTTGCAGGAGTTATTTACCCGTCTGTCGATGTC
>JAODUO010000553.1:52500-62500 GCA_025642075.2 Ridgeia piscesae
AACACCTCTGGTGTGTGTCATTCAACACCTCTGGTGTGTGTCACTCAACACCTCTGGTGTGTGTCATTCAACACCCTCTGTGTGTGTCACTCAACACCTCTGGTGTGTGTCATCAACACCTCTGTGTGTGTCACTCAACACCTCTGGTGTGTGTCACTTCAACACCTCTGGTGTGTGTCACTCAACACCTCTGGTGTGTGTCATCAACACCTTGTTTACTCTTGTGTGTGTCACTCAACACCTCTGGTGTGTGTCACTTCAACACCTCTGTGTGTGTCACTCAACACCTCTGGTGTGTGTCACTCAACACTCTCTTGTGTGTGTCACTTCTTACACTCTCTCGTGTGTTCACTCATTACACCTCTGCTTACTCTCATCACCTGCTACTGTTTGATCACCTTGCTTACTCTCTCATCACCTTGCTTACTTCCGATCACCTTGCTTACTCTCATCACCTTGCTTACTCATTGATCACCTTGCTTACTCTCTCATCACCTTGCTTACTCTCTCATCACCTTGCTTACTCTCATCACCTTGCTTACTGTCTGATCACCTTGCTTACTCTCTATCACCTTGCTTACTCATTGATCACCTTGCTTACTCTCTCATCACCTTGCTTACTCATTGATCACCTTGCTTACTCTCATCACCTTGCTTACTGTCTGATCACCTTGCTTACTCTCTCATCACCTTGCTTACTCATTGATCACCTTGCTTACTCTCATCACCTTGCTTACTGTCTGATCACCTTGCTTACTCTCTCATCACCTTGCTTACTCATTGATCACCTTGCTTACTCTCATCACCTTGCTTACTCTCTGATCACCTTGCTTACTCTCTCATCACCTTGCTTACTCATTGATCACCTTGCTTACTCTCATCACCTTGCTTACTCATTGATCACCTTGCTTACTCTCATCACCTTGCTTACTGTCTGATCACCTTGCTTACTCTCAACACCTTGCCTACTCATTGATCACCTTGCTTACACTCATCACCTTGCTTACTGTCTGATCACCTTGCTTACTCTCTCGTCACCTTGCTTACTCATTGATCACCTTGCTTACTCTCATCACCTTTCTTACTCATTGATCACCTTGCTTTCTCTCATCACCTTGCTTACTCGCATCACCTTGCTTACTGTCTGATCACCTTGCTTACTCTCTCATCACCTTGCTTACTCATTGATCACCTTGTTTACTCTCATCACCTTGCTTACTCATTGATTACCTTGCTTACTCTCATCACCTTGCTTACTGTCTGATCACCTTGCTTACTCTCTTATCGCACCTTGCTTACTCTCTGATCACCTTGTTTACTCGTTGATCACCTTGCTTACTCTGATCAGCTTGCTTAGAATTACTCTCTGATCATCTTGCTTACTGTCTGATTACATGCTTACTCTCACATCACCTTGCTTACTCTCACACCACATTGCTTACTCTCATACCACCTTGCTTACTCTCATACCACCTTGCTTACTCTCACACCACCTTGCTTACTCTCACACCACCTTGCTTACTATCACACTGTGCGCGCTCTCTCATCACCTTGCTTACTCATTGAGCACCTTGCTTACTCTCATCACCTTGCTTACTGTCTGATCACCTTGCTTACTCTCTCATCACCTTGCTTACTCATTGATCACCGTGCTTACTCGCATCACCTTGCTTACTGTCTGATCACCTTGCTTACTCTCTCATCACCTTGCTTACTCATTGATCACCTTGCTTACTCTCATCACCTTGCTTACTCGTTGATCACCTTGCTTACTCTCATCACCTTGCTTACTGTCTGATCACCTTGCTTACTCTCTCATCACCTTGCTTACTCATTGATCACCTTGCTTACTCTCATCACCTTGCTTACGCGTTGATCACCTTGCTTACTCTCATCACCTTGCTTACTGTCTGATCACCTTGCTTACTCTCTTATCACACCTTGCTTACTCTCTGATCACATTGTTTACTCGTTGATCACATTGCTTACTCTGATCAGCCTGCTTAGAATTACTCTCTGATCATCTTGCTTACTGTCTGGTTACATGCTTACTCTCACACCACCTTGCTTACTCTCACACCACCTTGCTTACTCTCATACCACCTTGCTTATTCTCATACCACCTTGCTTACTCTCACACCACCTTGCTTACTCACACACCACCTTGCTTACTATCACACTGTGCGCGCACGAATGAATGAACAGTGTAGTGTCCACGAGTGAATGGGCAGTGTAGTGTCAAAGAGTGAACGAACAGTGTAGTGTCAACATGTGAACGAACCGTGTAGTGTCAACGACTGAACGAACAGTGTAGTGTCAACGAGTGAACGAACAGTGTAGTGTCAACGAGTGAATGAACATTGTAGTGTGAACGAGCAGTGTAGTGTCAAAGAGTGAGCGAACAGTGTAGTGTCAACGAGTGAACGAACAGTGTAGTGTCAACGAATGAACGAACAGTGTAGTGTCAACGAGTGAATGAACATTGTAGTGTGAACGAGCAGTGTAGTGTCAACCATGTGATCTGAACAGTGTAGTGTCAACGAGTTAACGAACATGTGTGTCAACTAACACAGTGTGGTCACAGAGTGAATGAACAGTGTAGTGTCCACGAGTGAATGGGCAGTGTAGTGTCAAAGAGTGAACGAACAGTGTAGTGTCAACAAGTGAACGAACCGTGTAGTGTCAACGACTGAACGAACAGTGTAGTGTCAACGAGTGAACGAACAGTGTAGTGTCAACGAGTGAATGAACATTGTAGTGTGAACGAGCAGTGTAGTGTCAAAGAGTGAGCGAACAGTGTAGTGTCAACGAGTGAACGAACAGTGTAGTGTCAACGAATGAACGAACAGTGTAGTGTCAACGAGTGAATGAACATTGTAGTGTGAACGAGCAGTGTAGTGTCAAAGAGTGAGCGAACAGTGTAGTGTCAACGAGTGAACGAACAGTGTAGTGTCAACGAGTGAACAAACAGTGTAGTGTCAAAGAGTGAGCGAACAGTGTAGTGTCAACGAATGAATGAACAGTGTAGTGTCAAAGAGTGAACGAACAGTGTAGTGTCAAAGAGTGAACGAACAGTGTAGTGTCAACGAATGAATGAACAGTGTAGTGTCAAAGAGGGAGCGAACAGTGTAGTGTCAAAGAGTGAGCGAACAGTGTAGTGTCAATGAGTGAACGAACAGTGTAGTGTCAATGAGTGAACAAACAGTGTAGTGTCAACGAGTGAACGAACAGTGTAGTGTCAACGAGTGAATGAACAGTGTAGTGTCAACGAGTTAACGAACAGTGTAGTGTCAACGAATGAACGAACAGTATAGTGTCAACGAGTGAACGAACAGTGTAGTGTCAGTCAGTGAATGAACAGTGTAGTGTCAACGAGTGAACGAACAGTGTAGTGTCAGTCAGTGAACGAACAGTGTAGTGTCAACAAGTGAACGAACAGTGTAGTGTCAACGAGTGAACGAACAGTGTAGTGTCAATCAGTGAATGAACAGTGTAGTGTCAACGAGTGAACAAGCAGTGTAGTGTCAACGAGTGAACGAACATTGTAGTGTCAGTCAGTGAATGAACAGTGTAGTGTCAACGAGTGAACAAACAGTGTAGTGTCAACGAGTGAACGAACAGTGTAGTGTCAACGAATGAACGAACAGTGTAGTGTCAACGAGTGAATGAACAGTGTAGTGTCAACGAGTGAACGAACAGTGTAGTGTCAACGAATGTGACACCAACTGAAGACACGTGTTGAAAGCGAACGACACCTTAACGAATGAGCGACTAAATAGTATTTTATTACGTACACTTATATTATATACAAATTACAACGAAGCCATTGTGGAGCTGGAGAAAGTCACCTTAACACGTCAGAAAGTACTAACCGTATCACAGCCACAGTTTAACTTATTTTAGCTTGAAATAATTCATCCGTACGGTAGCCACCAAAGTATCAGAAATATAGTGTCTCTTTTGTTGAGTAGGTGGGTCAGTCGGCCACATGCGTCACAGTGTTTTGGGTGTACAATGTGTCACGCCAGCAGACAGCTCAGCTCGTGAATAACTACGTTTACATGACGTCACACATGACAACATTGGTGTCTTGACAATCGCCGTCCAATCAGTCCCTACAGGGAATCAAACGTATATCTATATTTAAGCTACCTGTCCCATGTGTTCATGCATTGCTGTACTATTGTGTACCAAAATACAACAAACAAAGTCGGTGTATGGTATTGTATTGTATGGTATTATACTGTATTGTTTATCTGCAGAACATGGACAAAGTAAAATAGCACTGCGAACGTTGCCACGAGATGGGGCTTACACGATGTCACAACACGAGAATAGTACGGTCGACGACAATGTAGAAAAGTCATCTGTGACGTTGCGGAGTAGCTTATCGACTGACGACATCATCGCGAGGACAACGTGGCGATGCGACAACGTGGCGCACGACAACGTGACGCATGACAACGTGCAGACGTATTAGAATAGCAAGAAAGATCGACGGGCGTGGTCGTCGCCGCGAATCAATTGAACGAGTACAGCTTGTTCTTGAACGTCCTTGGAACCAGCAATGCCATGTCATCGCCTCCGAGAACAGACCGCTACAACACACAAGACACCGTTAGAAGTTATGTGGTATAATGCCCGCTATAACACACATGACATATCGTCAGATGTGACGTGGCATATAGCCCGCTACCGTTAAACGTGACATGGCATACAGCCCGCTAGAACAAACTAGACGCCGTTAGAAGTGACATGGTATACAGTCGCTACAACACACAAGACACCGTAAGACGTGGCATGATATTTAGCCAGATATAACACACAAGACAACGCTAGACGAGACATCCTATAAAGCCTGCTACAACACACAAGACAATGTTAGAAGTGGCATGGTATACAGCCCGCTACAATACATAAAACACCATTAGAAGTGATATGGTATACAGCCCGCTAAAACACACAAGACACCGTAAGACGTGGCAAGACAACGTTAGACGAGCCATAGTATAAAGCCTGCTACAACACACAAGACAACGTTAGACGAGCCCTAGTATAAAGCCTGCTACAACACACAATACACCGTTAGAAATCACATGGTCTACAGCCTGCTACAACACACAATTTACCATTAGAAGGGACATGGTATACAGCTCGCTATAACACACCGTTAGAAGTGACATGGCATACAACCCACTACAACACACAAGACAACGTTAGACGAGGCATAGTATAAAGCCTGCTACAACACACAATACACCGTTAGAAATCACATGGTCTACAGCCTGCTACAACACACAATTTACCATTAGAAGGGACATGGTATACAGCTCGCTACAACACACCGTTAGAAATGACATGGCATACAACCCACTACAACACACAAGACAACGTTAGACGAGACATAGTATAAAGCCTGCTACAACACACAATACAATGTTAAAAGTGACCTGGCATATAGCCCGCTACAACACACAAGACACCGTTAGAAAGGGCATGGTATATAGCTCGCTACAACACACAAAAGACCGTTAAACGTGACATGGTATACAACTCGTACAACTCAAACGGCACCATTAGACGTGACATGGCATACAGCCCGCTACAACACACAAGACAACCGTTAGAAGTGACATGGTATACAGTTCGCTACAACACGCATGACACTCTTATACGTGACATGGTACATAGTCGCTACACTATACAGCACATGTTAGAAATGACACTGTGCACAGCCTACTACAACACACAACACACAACACACAACACACAACACACAACACACAACACACAACACACAACACACAACACACAACACACAACACACAACACATAACACACAACACACAACACACAACACACAACACATAACACGTACCACATAACAAATAGCACACGACACACTGCTAAATGTGGCGTGACATGGTATACAACCAGCTACGACACAGAAACTCTGTTACACGTGACATGGTTAATACGTCAGTACAACCCGCCAACTGTACATAGTACATTGTTAAGGTCTCGTTAGAAGGAAGTCGATCGATTGCTCACAACGTGAAACAAAGACACTCACTTCCGCCTTGCTTCCCGATGGGTAACACATAATTACGTAATTAGTTCTTACAAAGAACGACACTCGACACAGCTCAGAAACCGTACAACAACAGTACATTAATTCATGGTAAATGCTCATTGAGCGTGATCACCTGGTACCGTGGTAATTACCGGTGGTAATAGCACTCTCGGGCTACTTTCAAAAGGTTAATTATGATTGTCGGTCTAGGGAAGACGGGATCTCTCTCAAGTGTCACATCATCTTTAGGTGGTTTCTACGTAACGTCGACTTTTCTTTCCATAATTGCCTTTTCACCAAATAAGTTATCATGCCAGAAGTTAGTCTTCTTTTCCAAAGTCGCGGGGGTACTATCTTCAAGTTAATCCTATCTTCGAGTTAATCCTATCTCTAAGAGTTATTCCTATCTTCTCGAGTTCCTCCTCTCTATTCGAGTTAGTCCCTCTCCATAAGTTAGCCTTCTCTCCACAAGTTAGTCTTCTCTCCACAAGTTAGTCTTCTCTCCACAAGTTAGTCTTCTCTCCACAAGTTAGTCTTCTCTCCATAAGTTAGCACTCTCTCCACAAGTTAGTCTTCTCTCCACAAGTTAGTCTTCTCTCCATAAGTTAGCACTCTCTCCACAAGTTAGTCTTCTCTCCACAAGTTAGTCTTCTCTCCATAAGTTAGCCCTCTCTCCACAAGTTAGTCTTCTCTCCACAAGTTAGTCTTCTCTCCATAAGTTAGTCTTCTCTCCACAAGTTAGTCTTCTCTCCACAAGTTAGTCTTATCTCCACAAGTTAGTCTTCTCTCCATAAGTTAGCACTCTCTCCACAAGTTAGTCTTCTCTCCACAAGTTAGTCTTCTCTCCATAAGTTAGCCCTCTCTCCACAAGTTAGTCTTCTCTCCACAAGTTAATCTTCTCTCCACAAGTTAGTCATCTCTCCATAAGTTAGTCTTCTCTCCACAAGTTAGTCTTCTCTCCATAAGTTAGCACTCTCTCCACAAGTTAGTCTTCTCTCCACAAGTTAGTCTTCTCTCCACACGTTAGTCTTCTCTCCACAAGTTAGTCTTCTCTCCACAAGTTAGTCTTCTCTCCACAAGTTAGCACTCTCTCCACACGTTAGTCCTCTCTCCATAAGTTAGTCCTCTTTCCATAAATTACTCCTCTCTCCATACGTTTGTCCTCTCTCTCTCTCCATAAGTTAGTCCTCTCTCTCTCTCCATAAGTTAGTCATCTCTCCATAAGTTTGTCCTCTCTCTCTCTCCATAAGTTTGTCCCTCTCTCTCTCCATAAGTTAGTCATCTCTCCATACGTTTGTCCTCTCTCTCTCTCCATAAGTTTGTCCTCTCTCCAAATTCTCTCATAAGCTCTCTCTCTTTTTCCCCTCTCTCTCTCCATAATTTAGTCTCTCTCCATAAGTTTGTCTCTCTCTCTCTCTCCATAATTTAGTCTCTCTCCATAAGTTTGTCCTCTCTCTCTCTCTCTCCATAATTTAGTCTCTCTCCATAAGTTTGTTCTCTCTCTCTCTTTCCCTTTCCCTAAGTTTGTCTCTCCTCTCCACCCTTAAGTTTGTCCTCTCTCTCTCTCTCTCCATAATTTAGTCATCTCTCCATAAGTTTGTCCTCTCTCCATAATTTAGTCCTCTCTCATAAGTCTGTCCCCTATCTCTCTCCATAAGTTAGTCATCTCTCCATAAGTTTGTCCTCTCTCTCTCCATAAGTTAGTCATCTCTCCATACGTTTGTCCCCTCTCTCTCTCTCCATAAGTTTGTCCCCTCTCTCTCTCCATAAGTTAGTCATCTCTCCATAAGTTTGTCCTCTCTCTCTCCATAATTTAGTCCTCTCTCCATAAGTTTGTCCTCTCTCTCTCTCTCCATAAGTTAGTCATCTCTCCATAAGTTTGTCCTCTCTCTCTCCATAATTTAGTCCTCTCTCCATAAGTTTGTCCTCTCTCTCTCTCTCCTAAAGTTTATCCTCTCTCCATAAGTTTGTTCTCTCTCTCTCTCTCTCTCTCTCCATAAGTTAGTCATCTCTCCATAAGTTTGTCCTCTCTCCCTCCTAAAGTTTATCCTCTCTCCATAAGTTTGTTCTCTCTCCATAAGTTTGTCCTATCTCTCTCCATAAGTTAGTCGTCTCTCCATAACTTTGTCCTCTCTCTCTCTCTCTCTCCATAAGTTAGACATCTTCTCTCCATAAGTTTGTCCTCTCTCTCTCTCTCTCTCCATAAATTAGTCCTCTCTCCATACGTTTGTCCTCTCTCCAGAAGTTTGTCCTCTCTCTCTCCATAAGTTAGTCATCTCTCCATAAGTTTGTCCTCTCTCTCACTCTCTCTCTCTCTCTCGCTCTCTCTCCATAATTTAGACCTCTCTCCGTAAGTTTGTCTTCTGTCCATAAGTTTGTCCTCTCTCTCTCTCTCTCTCCATAAGTTAGTCATCTTCTCTCCATAAATTTGTTCTCGGTCGATAAGTTTGTCCTCTCTCTCTCTCCATACGTTAGTCATCTCTCCATAAGTTTGTCCTCTCTCTCTCTCTCTCCATAAGTTAGTCATCTCTCCATAACTTTGTCTTCTCTCTCTCCATAAGTTAGTCGTCTCTCCATAAGTTTGTCCTCTCTCTCTCTCTCACCATAAATTAGTCCTCTCTCCATACGTTTGTCCTCTCTCCATAAGTTTGTCCTGTCTCTCTCCATAAGTTAGTCATCTCTCCATAAGTTTGTCCTCTCTCTCTCCATAATTTAGTCCTCTCTCCATAAGTTTGTCCTCTCTCTTTCCTAAAGTTTATCCTCTCCCCATAAGTTTGTCCTCTCTCCATAAGTTTGTCCTCTCTCTCTCTCTCTCTCTCTCTCCATAAGTTAGTCATCTTCTCTCCATAAGTTTGTTCTCTCTCCATAAGTTTGTCCTCTCTCTCTCTCACTCCATACGTTAGTCATCTCTCAATAAGTTTGTCCACTCTCTCTCCATAAGTTAGTCATCTCTCCATAAGTTAGTCATCTCTCCATAAGTTTGTCCTCTCTCCATAAGTTTGTCCTCTCTCCATAAGTTTGTCCTCTCTAGAAAAGTTTGTCTTCTCTCTCTCCATAGGTTAGTCATATCTCCATAAGTTTGTCCTCTCTCTCTCTCTCTCTCTCCATAAGTTTGTCCTCTCTCCATAAGTTAGTCCTCTCTCCATACGTTAGTCCTCTCTCCATAAGTTTGTCCTGTCTCCATAAGTTAGCCCTATCTCCATACGTTAGTCCTCTCTCCATACGTTAGTCCTGTCTCCATAAGTTAGTCCTCTCTCCATACGTTAGTCCTCTCTCCATAAGTTTGTCCTCTCTCTCTCTCTCACTCCATACGTTAGTCATCTCTCAATAAGTTTGTCCACTCTCTCTCCATAAGTTAGTCATCTCTCCATAAGTTAGTCATCTCTCCATAAGTTTGTCCTCTCTCCATAAGTTTGTCCTCTCTCTCTCTCTCTCCATAAGTTAGTCATCTTCTCTCCATAAGTTTGTTCTCTCTCCATAAGTTTGTCCTCTCTCTCTCTCTCACTCCATACGTTAGTCATCTCTCAATAAGTTTGTCCACTCTCTCTCCATAAGTTAGTCATCTCTCCATAAGTTAGTCATCTCTCCATAAGTTTGTCCTCTCTCCATAAGTTTGTCCTCTCTAGAAAAGTTTCCTTCTCTCTCTCCATAGGTTAGTCATTTCTCCATAAGTTTGTCCTCTCTCTCTCTCTCCATAAGTTTGTCCTCTCTCCATAAGTTAGCCCTCTCTCCATACGTTAGTCCTCTCTCCATAAGTTAGTCCTCTCTCCATACGTTAGTCCTCTCTCCATAAGTTAGTCCTCTCTCCATAAGTTAGTCCTCTCTCCATACGTTAGTCCTCTCTCCATAAGTTAGCCCTCTCTCCATAAGTTAGTCCTCTCTCCATAAGTTAGTCCTCTCTCCATACGTTAGTCCTCTCTCCATAAG
>JAODUO010000553.1:70000-77500 GCA_025642075.2 Ridgeia piscesae
TTTAAAATATAGCAGTATTATAAGGTCTTTTACTTAATCCTATACTGTGTTTACATTGCACAGGTTCCAGTCTTCGCATTTGGGTAACGGAATTGTGCGGGTTGCTCATGCATTTAAAGCCATATGTTAAAGTCGGTTGACGCATACATTTAGAAAGATACGCTGGAACACCGGGAGTGTCTACTGGACATAACTTACCGATTCTACCACGTCCATAAAATGATTGTTTGCATTTTGTTAAACTATTGTTACTTTCTTAGCCTCTTGTTAGCCAATAGCTAGCAGTGTCAGCCGTCCGATATCGTGAAACCACAATTGAAGTAACGAGATTTTAGTGGTAATAGTACGCAGTGTGAATCATAATATCGTTATAACAATTGAAACACGAAAACATTATCGTAACCTAAACCAGATTGATCTACGACGCTCAATAGTAAACTTTGATAATTAGAACGATGATATAATTGTCATGGATATAAATAACTGGGCGTGGGATCCAGATATCTATATCATGGATACACATAACTGGGTGTGGGATCCATATATCTATTCATGGATATAAATAACTGGGTGTGGGATCCATATATCTATTCATGGATATAAATAACTGGGTGTGGGATCCATATATCTATTCATGGATATAAATAACTGGGTGTGGGATCTAGATATCTATTCATGGATATAAATAACTGGGTGTGGGATCCAGATATCTATGTCATGGATACAAATAACTGGGTGTGGGATCCAGATATCTATGTCATGGATATAAATAACTGGGTGTGAGATCCAGATATCTATGTCATGGATATAAATAACTTGGTGTGGGATCCAGATATCTATGTCATGGATATAAATAACTGGGTGTGGGATCCAGATATATATGTCACGGATACAAATAACTGGGTGTGGGATCCAGATATCTATGTCATGGATATAAATAACTGGGTGTGGGATCCATATATCTATGTCATGGATATAAATAACTTGGTGTGGGATCCAGATATCTATGTCATGGATATAAATAACTGGGTGTAGGATCCAGATATCTATTCATGGATACACATAACTGGGTGTGGGATCCAGATATCTATGTCATGGATACATATAACTGGGTGTGGGATCCAGATATCTATGTCACGGATACAAATAACTGGGTGTGGGATCCAGATATCTATGTCACGGATACAAATAACTGGGTGTAGGATCCAGATATCTATGTCATGGATACATATAACTGGGTGTGGGATCCAGATATCTATGTCACGGATACAAATAACTGGGTGTGGGATCCAGATATCTATGTCATGGATATAAATAACTGGGTGTGGGATCCAGATATCTATGTCATGGATATAAATAACTGAGTGTGGGATCCAGATATCTATGTCACGGATACAGACAACTGGGTGTGGGATCCAGATATCTATGTCACGGATACAAATAACTGGGTGTGGGATCCAGATATCTATGTCACGGATACAAATAACTGGGTATAGGATCCAGATATCTATGTCATGGATACAAATAACTGGTTGTAGGATCCAGATATCTATGTTATGGATACACATAACTGGGTGTGGGATCCAGATATCATTATTGTCACGTACACAAAGCGATGCAAACACCATGAACGTGCCGCCTCGTTATCGTCATGCCCCGTCTAGTCACAGCTGCTGAACTGATTATGAAGTTATATTTCTCCATCTGCCGATCACGGCTAATCTTACGACACGCCACGACTGGCACATCGGGCTTGGAAATGTCTAATGCAAATACTTCACATCTGACGCAATTGTGCAATTATTACTGGATCTGGCGCTATATTAAATACATCTATTAATATTATCATTCACCATTCACCATTCACCATTCACCATTCACCATTCACCATTCACCATTCACCATTCACCATTCACCATTCACCATTCACCATTCATCCATTCATCATTCATCATTCATCATTCATCATTCATCAATTATCAATTATTATTATTGTTATTGTTATTTTTATTACTAGTATTTGTAATAGTAACAGTATTAATATTATTATTATTATTATTATTATTATTATTATTATTATTATTATTATTATTATTATTATTATAGTTAGTAGTAGTAGTAGTAGTAGTAGTAGTAGTAGTAGTAGTAGTAGTGGTACTATTTCCATGTAGTGATGTCATCTAACAAACTACCTCCGTGCAGTGATGTCATCTAACAGACTACCTCCATGCAGTGGTGTCATCTAACAAACTACCTCCATGCAGTGATGTCATCTAACAGACTATCTCCATGCAGTGATGTCATCTAACAGACTATCTCCATGCAGTGGTGTCATCTAACAGACTACCTCCATGCAGTGATGTCATCTAACAGACTATCTCAATGCAGTGATGCCATCTAATAGACTACCTCCATGCAGTGATATCATCTAACAGACTACCTCCATGCAGGGATGTCATCTAACAGACTACCTCCATGCAGTGATGTTGTCATCTAACAGACTATCTCCACGCAGTGGTGTCATCTAACAGACTATCTCCATGTATTGATGTAATATAACAGACCATCTCCATGTAGTGATGTCATCTAACATACTATCTCCATGAAGTGTTGTCATCTAACAAACTATTTCCAGGTAGTGATGTCATCTAACAGACTATCTCCATGCAATGATGTTATCTAACAGACTACCTCCATGCAGTGATGTCATCTAACATACTATCTCCATGAAGTGTGTCATCTAACAGACTATTTCCAGGTAGTGATGTCATCTATCAGACTACCTACATGTAGTGAGGTCATCTAACATACCACCTCCATGTAGTGATGTCATCTAACAGACTATCTCCATGCAGTGATGTCATCTAACAGACTATCTCCATGCAGTGATGTCATCTAACAGACTATCTCCATGCAGTGATGTCATCTACCTGACTATCTCTATGCAGTGATGTCATCTAACAGACTATCTCTATGCAGTGATGCCATCTAACAGACTATCTTCATGCAGTGTTGTCACCTAACAGACTATTTCCAGGTAGTGATGTCATCTAACAGACTATCTCCATGCAGTGATGTCATCTAACAGACTATCTCTATGCAGTGATGTCATCTAACAGACTATCTCCATGCAGTGGTGTCATCTAACAAACTACCTCCGTGCAGTGATGTCATCTAACAGACTACCTCCATGCAGTGGTGCCATCTAACAGACTATCTCTATGCAGTGATGTTATCTAACAGACTATCTCCATGCAGTGTTGTCATCTAACAGACTATTTCCAGGTAGTGATGTCATCTAACAGACTATTTCCATGCAGTGATGTCATCTAACAGACTATCTCCATGCAGTGTTGTCACCTAACAGACTATCTCCATGCAGTGATGTCATCTAACAGACTATCTCTACGCAGTGATGTCATCTAACATACTATCTCCATGCAGTGTTGTCATCTAGCAGACTATTTCCATGCAGTGATGTCATCTAACAGAATATCTCCATGCAGTGATGTCATCTAACAGACTATCTCCATGTAGTGGTGTCATCTAACAGACTATCTCTATGCAGTGGTGTCATTAAACGTATTATTTCCATGCAGTGATGTCATCTAACAGACTATCTCCATGCAGTGATGTCATCTAACAGACTATCTCCATGCAGTGATGTCATCTAACATAACAGTCACGTCGAACGAACTATGCTTGGGGCAATTCGTACCTGGCAGACACATGCGTTTCATAGCTTCACCGGTCTTCATACCGTGACACCGGCCATCCCGAATGAGATACTTGTAGCCCTGAAACACATAGATAAGTTACATGTAGCCATAAAACGCCGATGTGTAATTACAGTAACAGCCCTGAAACACCTAGGAGTAACAAAAGAGGTGTAGCGTTGAAACACCCAGATATAATAAGACAATTGCGGCCCTGAAATGTCGACATGCATTTATGCATCTGTGTCCCTGACGCTCACATACGTAACGATACACTTGTAGCCCTGAAACATCACGAGGTATATACGATAGTAATACCCCTGAAAAATTTCGACAAGAGCAATGATACATTAGCAGCCTTGCAATACCAAGTTCATGACCTTTAGGGTGGTTTGTAACCGACGTCTGTACCGGTTTGTGCGCGTATCCATTTTAACAATTCACAAACTTCGACACATTGAAAAGCTTATCTGCTACCAGTAGCAAATGCCCGCGCTACCTCCTTCCCAAGGCCGGGAAGGAGGGAGAGAGAGGGGGAGGGAGCGACAGAGGGAGGGAGGGTGGGAGGGAGGGAGGGAGAGAGGGAGAGAGAGGGGGAGGGAGGGAGGGAGGGAGGTAGAGGGGGAGAGAGAGGGGAGGGAGGGAGGGAGGGGGAGAGAGAGAGGGGAGGGAGGGAGGGAGGGGGAGGGAGGGAGAGAGAGGGAGGGATGGAGGGAGAGAGGGAGGGAGGCATGGAGGGAGGGAGGCAGGGAGGGAGAGAAACAGAAAGAGAGAGGGTGAGGGAGAGGAAGAAGGGAGAAGAGAGGAGGGTTAAAGGAGAAGGGAGTAGGGTAAAGGAGAAGTGAGCCGGGGGACGGGAGAAGAAACAACGGGAAATGGAGAGCCACAACACAGCGACAACACAGCGACAACACAGCGACAACACAGCGACAACACAGCGACAACACAGCGACAACGAGAGGGTGTTCATCAATACCAGCGCCTTTGCAGTAGAGGAAAAAATCGATGTAAAAGTTCAGGCGAGACTGGAGGACAGTGTCTAGGCTTGTAAGTCTGTGGAACAAGTTTTCTTCCGGAAAACCGGCCACAGTGGTGACACGTAGCTCATGACACATTGTCAAAAATATCGGTGACACTGTGACAATGGATTCTTCGTTCTCCTCCGTTTTCACAGCTGTAGAGACATCATGATGCTCAGACACAGTAGGGTCTTTTATTTCAAAGGTTCGTGTCAGTAGCCTGGTGTATGTACATACTTATATACACGAGACATATATACAGTGTCAATTTTGATTGGCGAATAACTGTGAACACAACGGAATATTCTATAACACTTGGATCATGGATACGAACGTCGAGTTAGTGCTAAAGTAGCTGTTATGTAACGCCTTTATGCATTCGATTTGGCCATATGTCACTACATATCTCCAAGTATGTACACTCGTTATTTGTATGGTAGGTTAGCTTCAGCACTGGATTTTGAAGGATATTGGAGACGACACCGACTTCATTACGACTTTTTTCATGTACACTGCAATTGTCAAGCACTTAAAAAACGCTTTATTTTATTTCGTGAAACATTTGCCTATAATATTCTTTTTCAACCGACACAGTCGTACTGGCCCGAGGTCGGAGGCACTGTGAAAATGCAACTGCAGTTAAGACCACTCAGTATCGGAATCTGTTAAGTAGCGGGCAAATCCCAGCTGGGAGGCAATGCGAATGTGACTAATTCATCAAGTGCTTATTAACTGGCAACTTGCCCACAGCGACACGACTATTTATGGGCGTTAAAATAATTTTCCTGTCGACCTTAGACATTTTGAACTGGCAGTGACGTGACTAGGAATTCCCTCGATCATGTCCCGTGCGCTGAAGCTGTGACAAACTTGTGCCGACGCATGATGGCATTTGCGAATATGTTTCGGGGGTTTAGCCCTTCACCTTTGTGGATAGAGCATTTTTGTAAATACTCTAGCTGGTTCTATGGAAACGTGCAGTCTGCACCCGGTATCTTTTTCCAATTGAATTTATGCGTGTAAATCTGTAATAATTCGAGTGCTTCAAAAATGTATTAACACCAATGAAGGATATTGAACAGCAACTAGTTGAATATAAATGTACACTACATTTTAGTAATTGGTACATAGATCTGAACTAATGTCTGTGCATATGAGGTGGAAATCATTGTACGTTGTGTGTTCACAGTGGCACCCCCTATGATGTAATAAACGTGATTACCCATTACCAACCTTTGAATGTACACAATAGTTGGTCTATTTTACAATTTTACAAAGAGAGAGAGAGAGAGAGAGAGAGAGAGCTGGCTCCCCGGACAACTTTGTCTTTCAGTCAACAACACATCCTCGACGCGAGCGGGGGAAACACACGAAATGCAGCGTTCCCGATAAACACGACCTGTGTGTCTGAATTCGATAAATGACTTTCCGGTAGCATCATGCAATACCGGCAGGAATACTAATTTTAATCACCAAAATTACGAACCATACAACATTTCCAGCGCGTGTGTATTCCATAACAACACTCACGTGGACCTTACTTAACATTTAGCTCCTTCATTAGTGTGAGTATTGTGAATTTAGTTGCGCACTCTTTTATATTGTATTTTTGCACAGAAAGGGCTTTTGTACGAAGATTTTTATCTCAGGAGTTTATCCCTTTGTGTCGGGAGTCAGGTTATGTGTACGCCACTCTAGTAACCGCTGATCTGGCCATTATAGAATGCATTGTTAACGCCTGCCGCGGCTAATCTCCCTGCTAAGTCATTCTCGGTCTGGCGTCCAACATAAGCGCACGAAGGTAATTGGAATTAGCGTCGTGACACTTGAGTCCCGGTCACCGGTAACAGGTGTGACACCGCACGCACAGAATGGACACTTGAAACCTAATCACGCTGACCGCTGTAACAGAACGCCGCATTGGACGGCAGACCACGGCTGACGGGGGCAGCGCGTTGTAGCGTCTCCATCCGTCGTACGGAATTCATCTACTGGGTGCCAGTAGACACATGAGCGGATGTCAGCTCGCTCGAAATCTCGTTAAGCTCATCGCATGTTAGAGTTCGAAAATCCATTTAGTTTGTCGGTTTTTGGTCGTTGAAAAAAACCCGACCTAGATGTTCACCATCGGCACCTTTATGCGTGCAGAAACATCACCATAAATAACAAAAAAAAGTTTCACTCGTAATCGCAGTGCCCGAATATTTGACCAGTGCTACACAGTCTTCGAGGCTCTCAACAACCCAACTATCAGTCTATCACCACTGATGGCCACCTAACGTTCACATCCAAAAAAATGCGTATTCTTTTTTAAATACTGGCAGTTTACACCTTTATCAACCCCTCCCTCTCTACGTCTACGTCACAATACTACCGCAAAAAACACGAAGAATTGTAATTAAAAGTAAAACGATTAGAATATAACCCAGTTAACACAAAAATAAACCTACTGACGACGTCCCAGTTGGAGAGTTGACGGTCTGCCCCAAAGAAGCGACGTGGAGGTAACAACCCTACTATACAGCAGATTAATGGCGGCCGAATTATCATCTTAAAGTGGCATTTTAAATACTTTTTTGTTAATTTAATCTTACTACGTAAGCACATTGTCCTATTGATGACATTTGTTTACCTGTCTTTGAAAATATTTTAATTTTAATTATTGTATTACTGTGTTTATTTATTTATGTATTTGTATTTTTTATTTTCTTAAATAATTTTTTTTGGAGGACCACATTGGAAACAAGTGTACCATTGTGTGCTTT